>JAJIBD010005852.1:0-183750 GCA_021461705.1 Cryptotis parvus | reverse complement strand
AATTAAAACATTTCCAAGTTAAGGTGGATAATATATAGATTGAGATAAGGCACTAGTTCCATGAAGATGCAATGAAAATTATAATCAACAGACTGAAAATCTAATTGGAAGGAAACATAGAAGGAAAGGATACCTAAAGGGTCTTATATAACTAGTTGACATACTTCACAAATGTGAAAAACATTGAAGGTTTCTGAAAGTGCTTTTGCATTTATAGAAATGCTCTTCTTTTCCAGTTGCCATGAGAATGATGTTAATTCAACAGACCAAAGGCATCAGATCATAAATCCATGAAGCAACCTCCCAGGAGTTTTATGAGATGATGATTGTATTAGAGATGTTCACATAAGCATAGGTATTTTTTTTTTTGCTTGAATCAAGCAATTTCTTTACATACACTAAGTATTTTTCAAATCCCTTCCAAGTCACCTGTGTAGCTAAGTACAGGTAACTGTGTTTTGAATCCTTGGGAAACCCTATAGAAATCAGGAGGTCGCAAAACCATCTGAGAAGTCTCAGAAGCACCTAAACAATACTACAAAACAGGAAGTTGTTTTATAACTTCCTGCCACCATGGATTTGTTCTGAAGGTAGTGTTTGATTTTAGCAGAGTGTTTGCTAGATAAAACCTTTGTCCTTTATACAGTGTCCCAGTGCAGATGGTAGATCATAAAACCTGGGGACCACTAGCCACCTTTGATATTTTATTCCATCCAGACTCTAAGACAAAATTACTGTTACCAGAGGGAAGGGAAAAGGTATGTTTTGTTTATTTGTTTGAGGGCCACACCCAAACAGTATTAAAGGTTTATTCCTGTGTATCAATATCACAGATACTATTCTCATCCCATTCTTTCTTCTTCTTAATTGTGTGAGACAAGCCCAGTCATTTCATCTTCACATGTACTTGGGCTGATTTTACCACCGTACATCTCTGTCCCATGTGAGAATTGGCCTAGCGTCTACAGTCAGGACTGCCACTCAGCAGTCTATGACTATAACTAGGTCACGTAGCTCATGCATTAAAGCTTGAGGCATAATTGACATATAGTATATTAGCTTCAGTTGCATAGCATAACGTTATTTTTTTCTGATTCTGCCTTTTATTATTAAATCAGAATGAAGAATAGGGAGAAGTAGAGCAAAATGGGTCCATCCCACAACCTGGCTCCAGCATTATCAAAACAATGATTTGATAGTTGTAAATATTGTTAAGTGATTACCACAATCAGCTAAATTAATTGTTTTTATCATTAGATAAGAACCTTTAAATTTACTAATTTAGCAACTTCAAAATACAGTGGATGGTATTAATTATAATCTCTAATCATATGAACTATTGTTGTACATAATCCCGAGGATTTATTTAATAATTGGAAGCCTACTTTTTGATCCCCTTTGCCCATCTCCTCCATTAGTAATACCCACTTTTCTACTCTCCCCTCAACCATGTCAGTCAAAACTAAATTTTCTCTTATGTATTTGCACAATTTTTAGTTTTGGTATATTTTATTTCCACATGTAAGTGTGATCATATGGCATTTATCTTGTCTCTCTCTAATTTATTTCACTTAGTTTAGTGTCTGTAAAGGCTGACCATGTTGCTGAAGTGTTGAGATTTATCATCTTTTCTCCTTTTCTAGCTTTTGGGCCACCCTCGATTATGCTAGGAAATCACTTCTGGAAGTGCCTAGAGGAACAGATGGTACAGAATTGAAACTAGGGCCTCACACATGCAAGGCAGGTGGTCTGCCATTGAGCAATATTCTCTGCCCATGATTTCTCTATTTTTATGGCTGAGTAATAATATTTTAAATACACACATACAGAAAGAGTGTAATGTCTACATTTTTTATTATTTTTATTTTAAATTTTTTCTTTTCTAAATTGGTTTGACATTGGTTTACAATAACATGTATCAGAACACATAGATTCACACAGTGGAATAAGGGTGCACCACACTGCAGACACACCAAAGGTCACTGCATTGTCCCTATCAGACTGGCCCCCTCCACACATTCCTCTAATTCCTCTTCCCTCTGATAATCACCACACACTTCTCAGACTCTGACTTTTTTGTGTGTTTCTTATTAGTTTTCTTGCTTTATTTATATTCCACAGGAGTGAAATCACACAATTTTTTGTCTTTTACTTATTCCTTTTGTTATAGTGATCACAAATTCCATACATGTGATCATAAAAAATAACATTTAAGGGGCTGGAGCGATAGTCCAGCGGGTAGGGCGTTGCCTTGCACGCGGCTGGCCCATGCCGGCTCGGGTTCGATCCCCGGCATCCCATATGGTCCCCCGAGCACCGCCAGGAGTAATTCCTGAGTACAGAGCCAGGAGTAACCCCTGAGCATCGCCGGGTGTGACCCAAAAAGCAAAATAAATAAATAAATAACATTTAATTTTCATCCTTTTAAAGAGATGAATGGTCTTCCATTGAATATATATCATATATGCCATAACTTCATTATGTGTTTTTTGTTTTGTTTCATTTTTTTCTTTCAGTCACAGTGTCTGACTGTGCTCAGGGCCTACTCTGGTTTTGTACTCAGGGATCACTCCTGGGGCTCTGGGGATCATATGGGGTGCAAGGGATTTAAGCCCAGGTTGGTCACAAGCAAGACAAGTGCCCTATCCACTATACTATTTCTCCAATCCTGCCGTAACTTCTTTTTTTTCTTTTTGAAAAATTTTATTTCATTTTATCTATGTATAATTTTATCTATATATCATAAGAAATAGCTAAAAAGACAAAGAACCTCCGGCTCCAGGCACATCTCTTTGACTCCACCGTTCTCCCTGCATTAACATATGCCTCAGAGACCTGAGCCCTATGAAGGCAGGATGAGAATGCTATTCGGGTCTTCCAGAGAGGAATCAAAAGAGCTATGCTTGGAATATCACGCCTCACTCAAGTGAGAGAAGGAATCCAGAGTTCTGACCTCCGTCGCTGTTCTAGAGTCAGGGACTCTGTCTCGTTTGCCAAGGCATTGAAAATCAGATGGGCTGGACATGTAATGCAATTTGGAGACAACTGCTGGACTAGAGCCATTACCGACTGGATCCCATGGGACGTCAAAAGATCACGTGGCCGCCCACCTACAAGATGGTCAGACTTCTTCGTCAGACCCTGAACGAATGGTTTGAGGCTCTTTGTATTCCTGAAGCAACCAGATGCCATTGGGCTACATTGGCACATGATAGGGTCAAATGGAAATGCTACTGGCGCCCGCTTGAGCAAATGGATGGATAACGGGATGTCAAGTGATCAGGTGATCAAGTGATCATAATTTAGGCAACATGTTTACAACAATGTTCATGTTTACAGTTTTGATGTACAGTTATGCCACCTCACCACCAAAGTGCCCAGGAAGCCCCCTCCCTCCACCACCACTGTCCTTATGTTACTCTGGTTCTCTCTTCCTCCTCTCACCAGTTCTGTCTTTTCTGCAGTTAATCTGAATGTTTCCCATTGCCTTAGTCTTTGCTTACTCATATATTTAGATCCTGAAACAAAACTTTTTAAAAATATTTTTATTATACCACCGTGAGACATACAACTACAAAGGTGTTCATAATTGGTTCTTGGTAATACAGTATACCAGCACCCATCCCTCCACCAGTGCCCCATTCCCACCACCAATGAACCCCACCCCTCCCGCCCACCCCCAGGCTGCCTCAATAGCAGGTACCCCCATTTCCTCTCTTTTTCTCTGTTTCCCTCCACCAGTGCCCCATTCCCACCACCAATGAACCCCACCCCTCCCGCCCACCCCCCAGGCTGCCTCAATAGCAGGTACCCCCGTTTCCTCTCTTTTTCTCTGTTTCTCTCTCTCTCTGTCTCTGCATCTCTCTCCCTCTTCTTTTTACATTGCCTGCCATAACTTCTTTATCTAGTTGACTGTTGAAGGACATTTAGTTTGCTTCCATGTTTTAGCTTTGTCAATATAGTGCTGCGATTAACACGGAGGTACATACATTTTTCAGAATTAATGTTTTCATATTTTTTGATAAATACTTAGAAATGAAAATGCTGGATCATATGGTTGTTATTTTAGAAATATTTATTATTTGCTTTGACTTGGGGCACACCCAGTGGTACTCAGGGACTACTCTTGGCTCTGTACTCAGGGGTTGCTCCCCAGCTGTCCTCAGGGGACCACATGTGGTTCTGGGGATAAATAAAGGGATGGTCACATGCAAGGCAAGCACCTTACCTCTTCCCCCATTTCTACAGCTGTACTTTAACTTTGAAAGGAGACTTTGTGTGTGTGTGTATGTGTATGTGTGTGTGTGTGTGTGTGTGTGTGTGTGTGTGGCATAACCAGTGGTATTTCACTTACTCAGGGCTAACTCCTGGCTCTGCATTCAGGGATGGCGTCTAGCAGACTTGGAGGACCATGTGAGATGGTAGCGGATTGAACCCGAATTAGTCAAGCACATGGCATATGCCCTACCCACTGGACTATCAGTATTGTCCCAATCTGGAGAGAATTCAAATGGAAATATTGCTTTTTAAAAATAATCCTTTTGGGATCAGAGTGATAGCACAGTGGGTAGGACGTTTGCCTTGCATGCGGCCGACCTGGGTTCGATCCTCAGCATCCCATGTGGTCCCCGAGCACTGCCAGGAGTAATTCCTGAGTGCAGAACCAGGAGTAACTCCTGAGCATTACTGGGTGTGACCAAAAAAAAAAGGAAAAAAATTTAAAATAACCCTTTGGGGGCCAGAGTGATAGTACAGAGGGTAGGGTATTGCATGTGGTTGAACTGGGCTTTATCCCAGGACCTGTTACAGTTTCCAGAGTTTGCCAGGAGTGATTCCTGGGTGCAAAGTCAGAAGAAAGCCCTGAGTATTGCTGGGTGTAGTCCCAAAACAAAACAGAAAAAATCCCCTCCGTATGGGCATCAGACATTCAGAGGGGGCCGGAGCGATAGCACAGCGGGTAGGGCACTTGTCTTGCACATGGCCAACCTGGGTTCGATCCCCGGCATCCCATATGGTCCCCCAAGCACAGCCAGGAGTAATTCCTGAGTGCAGCACCAGGAGTAACCCTGAGCATTGCCGGGTGTGACCCCAAAAAGCCCCCAAAAAAAAGACATTCAGAGGATTCTGAAGGGTGAAAAAGAGATGCTGGCTTGGGACTCAAGCAGAAGAAGAGAGTAGTGGTCACATATCTTCCATTCCTCCACATAATACAAGGCAACCCTTTGACAGAAGGCAACCCAAACCCCATGCCACTTGGACTCCAGGTGGCAAGAGACGGCTCTCCTAGACTGAATGATTCAACACCAGACAAGTCAAATGGCACTGGCAGGTGTGAGAGAGGAAGTCGCTCTGACAAGTGGTCCTGGGGGATTCTTCATTCTGTGGGCTTCCTTTCCCCACTGTACACTGGTACACACAGGAGGCCCATTCTGGAGAAGTACCCTTCATCTCTGTGGCTGGCAACAGCAGGAGTCAGCATGAACCCAGTGATTGTAGAGGAATCACACAGACAAAATTAGCACAGCAGCAGCTCTGAAAGTTAAATTATCATCGGGTCAAGAAAACAGAACTTGTATGCGCAACCTAAACAGACTGACTGCCTGATAACATGGATTTCAGTAAAAATCAGAATTTCATGATTGCCAATAGCCTCAAATGCAAATGCAACAGCCTCAAATGTCCAGAAATCACCTGCCACATTAAGAACCAGAAAAGGGCTGGACCTATAGCACAGTGGGCAGGGCGCTTCCCTTGCACACTCTGAGCAGGGTTTGATCCCCAGCATCACATACTGCTCCCCCCAGTCCTGCCAGGATTGACCCCTGAGTGCGGAGTCAGGAGTAAATACTGAGCATAGCCAGGTACAGCCCCAAATAAAAGTACTTTGCATATTATTTTCCTCAGTTTAAGACCTAACCTGAGAACCTACTTTCATTATATCTCACTTCCTGCTATGTCTCACTTTACCCACTTTTTTTTTTTTTTTTGCTTTTTGGGTCACACCCGGCGATGCTCAGGGGTTGCTCCTGGCTTTGCACTCAGGAATTACTCCTGGCGGTGCTCGGGGACCATATGGGATGCCGGGGATCGAACCCAGGCCGACATGGGCGGCGCGTGCAAGGCAAACGCCCTACCCGCTGGGCTATAGCTCCGGCCCCTACCCACTTATTTTTTAAAATTTGTAATTATTTTATTACACCATCGTGAGATATACAATTGCAAAATGTTACATATTTGGGTTTTGGTCATACAGTGTTCCAGCATCCATCCCTCCACCAGTGCCCATCTCCCACCACCAACGTCCCCGGTTCCCTCCCTCTCCCCCCAGCCTGCCTCCATGGCAGGTTCTTTATTTCTTTCCCTTTCTCTCTATCTCTTTCTCTTTTCCTTCCCTTCCAGATTGCGAATTATAGAACATACATTAAAGGGTTGTCATGTGTATCTTTTTGCCTGTATTTAATGCTCAGTTCTAGGTTGGCATTAGTACCCTCGACAATTGTTAGCACACTGTTCCATTTTCTGTCTTACCTAGCCTCTGACTCCCACACGTTTGTGATAATTTCCACCTTTGACAAAACCTCCTGATACATGTTTCACTTGACCTTGGATATTGGTATCATAATATATACATATATATTTATGTCATGCAAATAAATGCAGTCATTCTGTATCTGTCTCTCTCCTTCTGGCTAATTTCACTCAACATGATCTTCTCCATGTCCATTCGTTTATAGGCAAATTTCATAACTTCATTTTTCATAACAGCTGCATAGTATTCCATTGTGTAGATGTACCAAAGCTTCTTTATCCAGTCATCAATTCTCGGGCACTCTGGTTGCTTCCAGATTCTGGCTACTGTGAATAATGCTGCTATGAACATAAAAGTAGGGATGGTGTTTCCGCTGCGTGTTTTTGGTTTCCCAGAGTAGATTCCAAGAAGTGGTATGACTGGGTCAAATGGGAGTTCAATTTCTAGTCCTTGGAGGAATGTCCATATTGTTTTCCAGAAAGGCTGTACCAGCCGGCATTCCCACCAACAATGGATGAGTGTCTGCTTTTCCCCACATCCACGCCAGCACTTGTTGTTCTTGCTCTTTTGAATATGTGCCAGTCTCTGAGGTGTAAAATGATATCTCATTGTTGTTTTGATTTGCATCTCTCTGATGATTAGTGACGATGAGCATTTTTTTCATATGTTTTTTGGCCATTCGAATTTCTTCCTTGCTGAAGTTTCTGTTCATTCCTTCTCCCCATTTTTTGATAGGGTTGTTTGTTTTCTTCTTGTAAAGTTCTACCAGTGCCTGATATATCCTGGATATTAACCCCTTATCACATGGGTATTGGGTGAATATTCTTTTCCATTCTGTGGACTGCTTTTTGTATCTTAGTTACTGTTTCTTTTGAGGTGCAGAAGCTTTTTAGTTTCATGTAGTCCCATATGTTTATCTTTTCTTCTAGTTGCTTTGTTAGTGATGTTTCACTCTTGAAGATGCCTTTAGCTTCAATGTCAACCCACTTATTTTTTAAATAAGGGTTAAAGAGCTGCAAAGAGTTCAGATGGCAGTGTACAGGCCTGACATGTGACAGCCCTGAGTTTGTCCCTGCCACTGCATGTCCCCACCGGCTCTGCTGAATATAGCCCTGATGTCCTCTAGCACAATCAGGTGGGTACCACCTCCCCCGGCTCCTAAGCACAGTGTGTAGTCCTGGTGACCTCCAAACACTGCTGGCCAAGCACTACAGAGCTGGAAAGAGCGTTATATCATTAGATCCACAAGTTCAGGATGGGCATCACCAAGAGCGGCCCTGCTGGGTGTGGCCCCTATAGAAAAGAAAGGATTGTTTCAGTGTCTATATCAGGATTTTTCTAGTAAGAATCATGTAAAGGCTGGAGAGAGTAAAAGTGTTAAGCTCTTGGCTTGAATGAGACTGACGTGGGCTTGATTCTTGACATTTTTATGATCCCTGAGTAAGCCATGGAAGCTGCTGCATGTGGTCCAAAAAGATAAAAATAAAATAATCGTATATAATAAAAGCAGGAATTTACTAAGCACTTGATAATGTTGGCTATTGTCACTTATTATTACTATTTTTTAGAGGTTCTCAACCTACAGTGCTCTGCTTCAGTGTTTGGAGGTGTCTCTCTCGGTATTTCTTTTTTATTATAACACTGTGTAACAGACATTTACAAAGCTGTTCATGAGTAGGTATCAGTCATGCAATGTTGCAGCACCCTTCCCTCCACCAGTGCACATTTCCCACCACCAATGTCCCTAGATTCCCTCCCCCTCCCCAGCCTGCCTCTATGGCACTTTGCCTCAATTCCCTCTCTCTCTCTCTCTCTCTCTCTCTCTCTCTCTCTCTCTCTCTTCTGTCTTTCCCTCTGTCTCTCCCTTCTCTTACTCATTGTGGCTTACCATGCATACATTTAGGGTTTCTCATGTATATTCCCTTGGCATTTCTTGGAGATGTGTTGCCAGGGAAGTTTCCCCAACTGTTCTAGTTTTGAAACTATTCCGACCTTGTTTCCTTTCTATCCCCTCTGCCCTACTAGTTGGGCCCCCACTCTTATGTCATGGTCCCCCATTAACACAGTTTTCACCTATCATACCTTTGCAATATTCTAAGGTCCCACATGGGCCACCTGGCCCCAGCTGAGAACTATAGCCTAGTCCTTTGAGCTATCTCTGCTACCTTTTTTTCTATGATTGAAATCCGTGATTTCCCTCTTCTTTAATACTGAATCATAAACAGACAGGACATTCTGGATATTTTGCTCTGTACATTGTTTTAGAAAGCTTTTTCTGAAACTGATGAACAGAGTTTCTGGGCTGCTCTTACCACCAATATTGTCACCATCATCATAGACAGGATCTTCTTCTTCCTACCAGAATTCTATGCTATAATGGGTACAAAAACTGTCATAATAATGTAATTTTGGGACAACCCTACTTACTATATCATGATATCACCAAGACCAGGAGAAAGCAGAAATGTCCTTGGCTCTGTCTTTTCTACTTTTTTTTTTTAATTTTACTTATTTATTTTTTTGTCTTTTTTTTAATCACACTTGGCCATGTTCAGGGGTTACTCCTGACTTTGCACTCAGAAATTACTGCTGGCAGTGCTTGAGGAACCATATAGAATGCTGGGGATTGAACCCATGTAGGTAGCGTACAAAAGCAAATGCCCTACCTGCTGTACTATGGCTCCAGCCCTCTGTCATTTTCAAACTCAAATCAAAGACACAGATCATTAGCATTTGGGTCTCATTTCCTTTTTTCTTTTCTTTTTCTTTTTTTTGAAGGAGGAACATCTGATGATCTTCAGGGGTTATTCCTGGGCCTTCAGGAGTTACTCCTGGTACAAATGCTTTACCCGCTATACTATCGTTCCAGACCCTTTCTAAGTCAGTATGTGACCATCTATTGAACCACAAATTAATTCCTGTGGAGTGATTTAACATAATTAATTCACATACTTAGAATTCTATATAATTCACTGAATCTCAAGCAAAATGAAATTGACAGGGAATTTGTATGGGATTATTTCTGTACCTACATATTATCACTGGATAATGGGCATGGATTTGATGACAGTAGTTTAGGTCAATGATTTCCCCACCTGGACTGGAGCAATAGTATAGTGGGTAGGACACTTACCTTGCATGCTGCCAGCCCAGGT
The DNA here is from genome assembly GCA_021461705.1 of Cryptotis parvus. Taxonomy (NCBI): domain Eukaryota; kingdom Metazoa; phylum Chordata; class Mammalia; order Eulipotyphla; family Soricidae; genus Cryptotis; species Cryptotis parvus. The sequence goes on along the minus strand of JAJIBD010005852.1, from coordinate 174,066 downwards.
TGAATCCCTGTCACCTCATATGGTCTCTAGATCTACTCCAGCAGTGATCCCTGAGTTCAGAGTCAGGTGTCAGCAGTGAGCACTGTTGAGTGTCGTCCACAAACAAACAAACAAACAAACAAACAAACAAACAAACAAACAACAAAACAGAAAAACTCCCAGTTTTCATACCATGCTTACCAAGTACCCAGACAATGGAACTGAAGTTAATTAAATTCTATTTGGTCCCCCTATTGTATAGAAAACATTGCCTTTTCACACATGTGCACACACACATACATATATACCCACATAAAGGGAATGTATGTATGTTATATATATGTATAAATATGTGTATATATATTATAAATATGTCTCAATATGCTTGCCTTGTATATGACCCACCCAGTTTGATCCTTGACTTTCCATGCTCCCCCAAAATTACTGGGAGTAATTTGAAGAATAGAGTAGGAAGTAGGTCCTCAGGACTATGGGTATGGCTCCAAATCCAATAGTCTGCTAGAAACATAATGATGGGCCTTTTTTTTTCTAACCACTCAGACTGCATCCTCTCCCTCTAAATCTTACAAAGGAAGAGTAGAACAATCATCGGTGGTAAAGCGCAGTTGCAAAGGCAACATCTAGAACTGGCTTCATGCTCAGGAGAGGATGCTCTGGTTCCTGGTGATTTTGGGTGTTCTATACAATCAAAGAAACTTCTCTAGTAATAAATATAGAAATGATACCTCAAAGTATAGTCTTGGCCTTTTATCTTTATTACTGTTTTCTTACTTTGCAGGCTGAAAGCAGTGATTCTAGGTCAGTGGTCAATCTATGGTCTAGATTTAGTGAGAAGTATTAAGCAGCTTGATTGGTTTTATATCTAAGCTGGAGTTTTCAGCTAGTTTTAATTTGCTTTAATCTCCATCTGTGTCACATCTCTGTATGTATGTATGTAAATTAGTTTGGAATTAGAAAAGCGAAACTGGAGGATTATTTAATAATTATTCAAGAGTCACTCAAACCAATGTCTCATCTCAGATACAGTAAGGGAAGAAGAACAATTGGTGTGAATATGAAAACAGGTAGAAAAAAAGACTGAACAAAGGGAAGTAAAAATAATAGAAAAGAGTATTTATAAACAACTACTGATTATAAAATGTACTAACACTTGGCCTTTTTCCATTCCTGACAGTCCATTGAGGTAAACAGTTAAGTCTACAATGTTGAGCCCATTTCCATTTATTAAGCTATCTTCATCTGCAGGTGAAAAAATAATCATTTAAAACATAGATATGTAAATCTAGAGATGCTGGTGACTGAAGAACTTTACTACAAATTTATCATATTAACAAATGACTTTAACTACCATCTTTTAAAGAGAAAAGATGAACATACTTCATAACTTTCGTATTATTTAGTGCATTAGTTTTCTCGAAAATGTGCCAGAAATTATGAAAGAAAAATATGAATTGGGGGTCATGAAATTGTACTTTTTTTCTGAAATCAAGATGTATTTATATGATTGCAAATGTTTAAAGTAGAAGTCATTAATAAGCATATTGAAGTGAAGCTGTCAATTATCCTATTCAACACTATGTTGGCCACAATTACACAAACAAGTTTAATATTCTAGGGTTGGAGTGACAGTACAGGGGTAGGGTGTTTGCCCGGCAGGTGACCAACCTGGGGCCATCCTAGGTTTGATTCCCAGCATCCCATATGGCCCCCAACGACTGCAGGAGTAATTCCTGAGTGCAGAGCCAGGAGTAACTACTGAGCATTGCAGGGTGAGACCTAAAAACAAAACAAAAATAGTTTAATATTCTATTTTTGCTATATGCCAATTTTATTTTACTTCCTACAGGATGTGGTGCCCAGTGGCTCCAGAATAATTACTGGAGCTGCTGGAGGCCATCATGTCTACATCTAGTGGGAGGGAGTGTCGGAGAGGGAAGTTCGCAGTGTCAGAGCTTCATTTTGGACCCTCAAAATGCCAAGCAAGGACTCCACCCTTCTGAAAAATTTCCCTGGCTCTGGCAAGCTATACTCCTCACTTCCTGATTTAGGCTGATAGAGTTTTACCCTTTGGAAAATCATTTAGGAGGCACTGAAGACTCTTATATTAGCAACTTACTCTTCTGCTCTTAAAAGAGATATGTTGCCTCCATCTAGAAACCCTCAGCTAAACCTAGTCACACGGCCCTGTTGGTTGAACTGTAAGTAAAATTTCTGTGTATAGTCTAGAGAGATAGTACAGTAGTACAGTGGGTGAGACACTTGCTTTGCACATGGCTGAACTGGGTTCATTACCTTGCATCCCACATGTACCTCCCAAGAGCTTCCAGGAGTGATGCCTGAATGAAAAGCCAGGAATAACCCCTGAGCACTGCTGGATGTGGCCTATAAATGGGAGAGGTGGGTGCAGAACTTCTGTGTAGCCCAAACGGGAGAGTGACTAGGAGGTAGCAGTGAAGTAACTTCTACCATCTGCTCTTTTCCCACAGAGACAAGTCTCTTTTCTTCCTAGAGTATCAGTAACTGGGGAGTAACCCTTAAACTTCATCCAGTCAAACTCTAAATAATAGAGCTTTGGTTCTCTCTTTGGGGTCTGCATATCAATCTTTTGGCATTCAGATACACATGTATCAGAGTTAAAATGCCCCAAACACATCCGTAAAGAAAGGCAAAACTGTCCCCAATATGCTGATTCTGAAATAAAGAATGAGGACCTATTCACAGTAGGCACTGGGTGAAAGCAATTTGGGAATCCTGTTGGGTGGACGCTGTGAGAGTAGGACAAGTTTTGACCATGTCCTGATTTTGTTCTTGAAGATGACCGAGTTATCTCCTATGGCCTCCACTGCCCCATTATCTACTTCCCACTGTCCCAAAGAGTCTTCCTTTTTCCACGACCAATTTGGGTTTATATGAAGTAGTTTCTAGAAATGCATCTTTTTTTGGGGAGCTACACGTTTCTAACCTTCTCCTTGACTAAATTCTTTTACACTTATGAGTGAAGACTAAAACAGTTTCACACAATTTTAAACTGTTTTGACAATGCCTTTGGGATAGTACAGCTCTACCCCAATATAGGTTTCTTTCCATATTATTATTGGCTCCTATGCTATTAACACTGATAGTTTATTTTTATTTGAATTACTTCCCCCATTTTTATTTCTCTGATAGTGGATGTTCTGAAAAACTCACTTTAGTCTCTTGCTTGAGACATTTATGTGTATATAAAGATTTATATGGGAGCCACAACTTTATTTGATCTCTGCTCTAAGATATTTTAATATATTTATAATATTTGTTTAATTTTCTTCCTGCTTCAAAATTTCTCTTTTGGTTTTGGGGTTATACCTAGCATTGCTCAGAGCTTACTTCTAGCTCTGCACTCAGAGATCACTCCTTGCAGGCTTGGAGGGCCATATGGGGTACCAGCGATGCATCCTGGCTAATATAGCAAGGCAAATGCCCTACTTTCTGTACTGTTGCTCTGACTCCTGATTCAAAAGATTTTTAACCAGTCAAAGTTTTACTCTTATCATAGGAAATGTAGCTGCTTATTATTAATTATTATTATTGTTATTTTGTTTTTTGGGGGGCCACAACTATTGTTTTTTTTTTCTTTTTGGGTCACACCCGGCAATGCTCAGGGGTTACTCCTGGCTCTGCACTCAGGAATTACTCCTGGCAGTGCTCAGGGGACCATATGGGATGCTGGGGATTGAACCCAGGTGGCTGCATGCAAGGCAAATGCCCTACCCGCTGTGCTTTGCTCCGGCCCCATACCCATTGGTTCTTAGGACTTACTCCTGGCTTTGTGCCTAGGGATCACTCCTGGCAGGGTTGCAGGGGACCATATGGGGTACCGGGGATTGGGCCTAGTCAGCCACATGTGAGGAATGTACCCTACCTTACCTGCTGTACTATTTGTCTAGTTCTGGAGTTGCTTTTTTCTTTGTTTGTTTGTTTTTTTTGGCCACACCCAGAAGTGCTTAAGGATTACTCCCAGTTCTGTGATCAGGGATCACTCTTGGCGGTGCTCAGGGGACCATATGCTGTGCTGGTGACTGAACTGCAGTCAGTCATGTGCAAGGCAAGTGCTTTAACCCTATACTATCTCTGGTACATAAAAGGATTAAGTTATGCTTCCACCCTATTCCCATCCTCTTGAATCTCCTTATTTATCCTCGACAGATTTATGTTCTTCTAGTACTTCTACATATAAATTCCAAAAAGTATGAAAATATAGTCTTTAAGGGGGCAGAGAGATAGCATAGTGGGTAGTGCATCTGTCTTGCATGCTGTTGGCCTAGGTTCAATCCCTGGCATCCATATGCCAAGAGAATAGCTGAGCACAGAGCCATGAATAACCCCTGGTTACTGCCAGGTGTGACCTCTCCAAATTATTTTTTATTCTCATTTTCTTACATAAAGAGAGCATAGATGGTGGGTGCTGTGTCATGTCTTGCATTTAGTAATATACTGGTGTTTTTTTATATATAGGTACACAGATATATATATTTTTTGGGGGCCACACCCGGCAATGCTCAGGGATTTCTCCTTGCTCTGTACTCAGGAATTACTCCTGGCAGTGCTCAGGGGACCATATGGAGACGCCGGAGATCGAACCCAGGCAGACACAGGCAGGCTGCGTGCAATGCAAATGCCCTACCTGCTGGGCTATCACTCCGGCCCTCACAGATATATTTTATATCTATTGTATGGATGTATTATTATTTTATCTGGTCTCTGTGTATAGGTACATATGTTATTTCCATTATTTTGCTATGAAACTGATAATTTGCCATGTATATATTTTCATTGGTATATCTGAATAGGGATTTCTAGAGCATGAATATATTAAAAATTTTAATATATTACTCTAATTACCCTCTCTAAACATTGTGCCTCTTTTTCATGCCCATTAACCATGCATAGGTGCCGGAGTGATAGCACAGCAGGTAGGGCATTTGCCTTGCACGCAGCTGACCCGGGTTCGATCCCGGCATCACATACGGTCCCCCAAACACTGCCAGGAGTAATTCCTCAGTGAAGAGCCAGGAGTAACCCCTGAGCATCGCTAGGTGTGACCCAAAAATTTAAAAAAAAAAAACAATGCATAGAAATACGTTCACTACCATGTCTCAGTGAACGTTCTCTTTACTTTTTTTTTTCTTTTGCTCTCCTGGCAGGGCTTCACACATGTAAGACATGTGTTCTGCTACTAACCACATCCCCAGTCACATAATTTTGAGGATTTTTTTTTGGTCACACCTGGAGAGATTTTTTTTTTTTGGTTACACCTACTTCTGCCTCTGCACTCAGGAATTACTCCTGGTCATACTCTGGGGACCATATGGGATGCTGGGGATCAAACCCCGGGTCAGCTGTGTGCAAGGCAAACACCACCTGCTTTACTATCACTCTGGCCCCAGATTTTTATCTGTATGGTAAAAGAGCACAAGTTAGTCACAGTTTTTATAAGTGTTAAACTTCTTATCATTTTTACTTTCCTCTTCTATATATTATAGACAGTTCAAACTTAATTTTGGTAGCAGTGCTTACTTTGTAAGCTTTTAATTGTGAAAATAAGATAAACTATATTTTTTGATAGGTATGCAGCAACCTAAAAGTACTTATAAGAACTATGATATATATATATATATATATATATATATATATATATATGTATGTATAGATGAAATCATGCCATTTGTTATAATGCGGATGGATCTGGAGAGTAACATGCTGAGTGAAGTCAGTAAGAGGGAGAGGGACAGACACAGAATGAACTGCCTTATATGCAGCATGTGAAGAAACACAGTAGGAAAATAACAAATGCCCAATGTAGTGATGGATGGAAAACATGAGAACAGGTACTCAGGAAGTGCTCAGGGGAGTGGATAAGATGGGCAGGGAATCACTATGACACTGGAGGAGGCAACATTCCGGAGAAGAGGATGCTGGAAGGTGGTAGAGTGGTATGCAGGAGACCTTATCAGTAAGAGTATTGATAAATGGAAAGCGAAGTCATGACATTTGCCTATAAATGGATGGACAGCGAGAGTACCATGATGAGTGAAATTAGTCAAAAGCAGGAGAGGTATAGAATGACTATCATTTACATGATATAAAAATAGTATGAGACTAATATCCAAGGCCAGGCAAAACAGGGGCCAGGAAAACTTGTCAATGGTTGGAATCTACCACGAGTGTATGGAAGACAGAGGTGAAGTAAGATAGAGAAGGGACCAGCTTGCCAACAATAGTTAGGAATGGTAACGCTTGACTAAACCTGAGTATTGAAAGTAGGTAAAAGTGGATACATGATAATCCTTCAGGGAATGTACTGCAAAAATACAATGCGCAAAAGGAGAGAGAGAGAGAGAGAGAGAGAGAGAGAGAGAGAGAGAGAGAGAGACAGACAGACAGACAGACAGAGCAGAGAGAGACAGAGAGAGAGGACAGAGAGACAGAGACAGAGACGAGAGAAGAAAAGTGTCCACCATAGAGGCAGGCTGGGGGAGGGGGAAGGAAACTGGGGATATTTTGTTGGGAAATGTGCACTGGTGGAGGGATGGCTGTTGGAACACTGTATGATTGAAACCCAATCATGAACAGCTTCTTACTTTTCACAGTGATATAATAAAATAAAAAGTAATAGTACTATAAACCAAAGTATCTAGAAGAAAAAAAGTGCTTCCTGCCTTGACGCAGGGTGTGGAGTGGGAGGAACATTGGACACTGTTTAGATGGAGGGAAGAGGACTCTGGTGAAGAAACTGTATGCCTCAAACTCATTCCACAAACCCGGCTCACGCCCCTTGCGGCTGTGTGGTTCATCAATAAATGCTGGAGATCAGAGGTGACTACAAGAGTATGCCACCCGCACGGCAGAGCCTGGCAAGCTACCCGTGTGGTATTTGATATACCAAATACCAGTAACAATTATAGACCTCATTCCCATGACCTGATGGAATGGTTTGAGGCTCTTTATGTTCCTGGAGCAAGCAGGTGCCCTTGGGCTCTACTAGCATGAGACAGGACATATGGAGATGTTACTGGTGCCCGCTCAAGCCAATCGATGATGAACGGGAAGACAGTGATACAGTGATAAATCAGAATCTCAATAAAAATAAGTTAATAAAAGAAGTACACATGACTAAGAGAAGATTATTTTCTTCAGCACAGTGAATGGGGAGGGAAAAACCTAAGTCAGGGGTCGGAGCAGTAATACAGAGGGTAGGGCACTTGCCTTGCAAGTGCATTCCATATGGGATACCCCAGCAAAATAAAACCAGAACCAAAAACAACCTAAGCGGAGCTATTTGGTTCTCTGCAAAGAGATATTAATTTTTCATATAAGAAACAAAATCATCTTGTGCTTTGTTGACATATGCCACCCTTGATATTGAAGCTCTAACCCCTAGTAGCTATGACTGTAATCTTACTTGGAAATAGAGAATACAGGTAATCAAGTTAAGATGAAGTCATTAGGGCAGACCATTAACAAATATAACTCTTTCCACATTTATTTTTCCCTTCAGGAAAAGCATGCCATACCAGAGTGTGCTTAGGACTAACTCCTGCTGTCTGTGCTCAGGAATCACTCCTAGAAACGTTCACAATAAAGTTTAAAAAAGTTTCAGAGCATGACAACAAATATACCAGAGCCCAGCAATTTTTTTGTCGGTGGGGTGGGGATTGGGGAGCACACCCAGCTGTTTTAGCGCTTACTTTTGGCTCTATGTTGATGGTTCTCTGCAAGCCATATGCTAAACTTGCACGCACAAGGCAAGCGAGCACCTTACCTGTTGTACTATCTTTCCAGCCCGAGCCCAGCTTCTTTTAAATATTATAAAACTCAATACTTTAACTTGTACGTGAAATTAAATGACATTTAAGATTTGCTTTTCCTTTTTCTCCTTGCAGTTTAGTAACGTGGCTACAGTAACAGTAATGCTTATGATTTTGTGGTACTCAGTTACTGCATCTCACTACCACCACGTGCCAAAGACCCTTCACCAGAGCTTGTGCTACCCTCGTCCACCTCTTCATCCTCCTGCTCTCGCTGGTCCCACTGCCTGGTCATGTTTTGAAACCCCAGGGTAAAGGCTGGTCATCATCAGTGCTCTTGATTCCCTTGTTTTATTTCTCCATTTGCCACAGATGAGGAAAAGCATCGGCAATTTGTCCTTCTCCCTCTGATTTAGTTTTCTTAACATTGGTACCCTCCAGTTGCATCCCTGTTACAGTGAACTACATGATTTCGTTCTTCCTGTTGGCTACACAGCAATCCATTGTGTATCTATACAGCTTCTTTATCCAATTCCTTTGTCCTTGGACATTTAGAGTTGTTTCTATATCCTGCCTAGTTTACTGAGTACTGCAATGAATATAGGTGTGCATATATTTTTTCCAAATTAATAATTTTACATTTGGGAAGCACCTATGTTGAGTTGTAGGTCCATAGAGGAGTTCTATTCTTATTTTTCATGAGAAATCTCCATACTTTTTCCCACAGAGACCGAAGCAGACACCATTCCCGCTAATGGTGAAAGAGTTTCTTCTTTACCACATGGAATTTATTTTCTTATGCATCACTTCGGGGGAAAGGAAACAACACATTGCATCCTTCATTTTATTATGACCATTTGCCTGAAAACATAATAAGGTATATTTTGACACACTAATAACATTTTTTAAATACATACATCAAGTACTGTTATGAGCAGTGGAGATATCAAGACAGAGTCTGTTCCTCAGGGAAAATTATCAGATAAAAATTCCAGAGTAAAGCAAATTATTCTATCTATCACTATCTTCCCGTTAATCATCAATTTGCTAGAGCGGGCACCAGTAATATCTCCAAAGCAAATTATTACCATGTATAAAGTTCATTTTTGGAAAGAAATCCTCAAAAGCAAAATGCAAATGATAAATTCATTTGCTTTTAACTTTGCTGTGCCTTTTCATCCAGAGCTGACCTGCTAAGGCTTTCTTAGTGTTCAGTCTATCAAAGGTTATTATCTCCTTTTCCCAGTACCTGACAGGAACTAATACATTATTATAATGTCCAATTTTTCATTTTTGTGATGGGGCATGGAACCATGAAGATAACGAGCTTGAAATAAAGAAGAAAGATGACCTATTTATTGTCTAGGATACCAACTCTTAGGCTATTTTTCACTCTTAACTTTTTGTTGCTGATAATTCTCAGTACTTTAGACAGGTATTGTATAAATAAGCCTAAAGTCTTATAAAGCACCTGTGAGTTAATTTTTAAAAAGTTCATACTGCAAGTGCATCATTTGTAAGCTCCACTCATAAATAAAAGATTACTATAATGCTTTCGGTCAAAGCACATACATTGTTAGAGGTCTGCATTCTTTGCTACATTTGGGATCATTATAACAAATCAATTATAGCCAACTAGCTCAAGTAAGAATTGTATCTAAAAGAACCCCTGTCTAAAGAAGTGCATACAGAGATACTTTTGTATTTAGCCAGGAAAAGTATAAAGTTAGTTACATTGTGCCTAGGTTCCTCTAGGAAATTTACCAAAGGAAGTCCATGAGTAAAACTTAAAAGAACCACACTGGGGTTTTAGTTCTCATCAGTGTCTCAGATCTTAGCTCACCCCCCCAAGCCCAGAAGTGTGTGTTTCTTCCTCATAGAGGTCATCCTCTGGGATGAACCAATTTCCTAATCTTAATGTAGGAATTGAAGAAGAATGGGCATCAATCAGCAGCCAACAATGAGTTGGAGATCTGCTGTCTAGTCACACGTTATTCAGCTCACAAATTTTGATTAGGAATGTCCTAAAATTTCAACTTAAGAAATTGATCTCTTAAAAAATCTCCATCAAATAACCTATATTTAATTAGGATACAGATCACAAGATTACAGTCAGGTTTTGCAACCAGTCAGTGACTGAACAGGACGACCGTTAGGTTCTGAGCAGATGAAGAAACATACGGTGACAAGAAAAACACTTAAGTGGCCTGAAAGATGGTATAGGGTAAGGGGCGGCCTTGCACGCAGCTGACTCCGCTTTTCCAAGCACCACACCACACGTGGCTCCCCAGACCCTGCCAGGAGCGACCCCTTAGGACAGAACCAGGAGTAAATCCTGAGCACAGCCGGCTTGGTTTAAAAACAAAACAAAACAAAACAAAACAAAACAAAACAAAACAAAACAAAACAAGACAACAAAACACCCACATACAAAACAACAATAAGAAGGTAAAACTATGAAATGTCTAAGTAGAAAATCAGAGGAAAGAGTTTGATGGAAGACATATCAAAATACCCTGATTAAGTATAAATGCCAGTATGTTTGGTGTCAGATCCTTTGGCAGCTCGTGGAATTTATTTGCATTCATATTGCTTAGGAAAGTACAGCGTAGAATCCAGCTGACAGCTCCCCCAAACTACTGCTATTGCTGAAGATCCTGCCGAACTGATCTGTGAATTGCGCCCGCTGGGGAGGAACGGGCTCGAGGTACCGGCGAGCGCGTTTGGAGGTAAGGCAGAAAAAGCGCCGCGCTTCGGCGACGATTTGGTAGCTTCTCCGCCTTTCGCTCCCACCGGGCTCCAGACGCACCCCGGGACCTCCAGCCCCGACGCCTCCCGCAGCCACTGCGACGGGCCGGACGACGAGCGCGGTAGCGCCCGAGCCGCAGGCCCGAGCAACCCAAGCCTCGGCGAAAGCAGCCGGCGGCGGCCACCGTGCGCGCCCGCCAGCCCGCCGGGGACGCGCCTAGGGGTGGGGAGCGGCGGCGCGCGCTCCCGGGAGCCCGTGTCGGGTGGGGCAGGGGTGGAGGACGCTCCGCCACCGCCGCGCGCGCCCGCCCGGCCCGGGAATGAATGGAAAGTTCAATCTCGCGCGCTCGGCGCCGGCAGCCAATGACGCGGCGGGCAGCGGCGGCCGGCAGGTGTGCGCGTGCCGCCGCTTGACGCAGGACTAGAGTTGGGCTGCCCGGTCCCGCCGCTGCCGCCCCCCGACACTCGAGCCCCCACCCCGGGTCCGGTCGGGTCCGTTCCCTTCCCTTCCCGCGCCCGGCGGCCCCCTGAGCGGATCCCGAGTCGGGAGTCGAGCGCCGCCCTCGCTGCCCTGCCCCTCCGCGCCGCGGCCCCTCGTCGGCTCACAATGTGCTGACCCTTCCGGCGCCGCCGCGCGCAGCCCGGGTCTGCGGCCACCGCACTCCCCAGGAAGTGACAGGCCCGGTCCTCCGCTCCCGCTCTCGGCGCTGACCGCCACACACGAGTCCACGCGCCGCCCGGCCCCTCCCACCCCGACGAGACGGCGCGACCATGAAGCCCCCAGGTAAGCCGAGCAGCGCCCCGCGGCCGCGCGAAGGCGAGTGTGGCCGGGCGTGCGCGCGGGTGTCCGAGTCGCGGCTCGCGGAACCCCGGATCTGGCACGTGAGCGAACGTCGAGGGGAGCTCAGTGCTCGGGAGATGGAGGAGAGGGGGAGGCGCCAGCCGGGGGAAAAGGGGTGTGTGGGAGTGTGAGGTGCGTGCGCGCGCGTGTGCGCGAGTGTGTGTGTAGGGACGTGTGTGTCTGGGGGGAACAGACCGGGCCAGGTGGGGAAGTGACAGGTCCGGCAGCCCGTGGCCGGCCCGGCCCCGCCGCGCCCCCGTCCTTCCCCCGCCGGCGCCAGTTTCTCGCCCCGGTGTCGCCGCTGCGGTGCGGGCGGGCCATGTACTTCCGGGTTCACACCTTTTTCTCTCCCTGCCCCGCGCCGCGGGCTCGGCTCCGGTGCGGCGTCGCCCGCCTGGCTGCTCGGGGTCGCCGCCGCGGTGGCCGCCTGCCGCGGGCGCGGAGCTTGAAGGCGGCGGAAGTTGATTCGGGGCGCGAATGGGCAGCGCGGGGCTGGAGGGGGCTGAGGGCCGGGCGCTGCGGGCCGGCGGCTGGCGCGGGTGTCCCAGCTGTGCTCGGCGCGGCCCGCAGTGGCCGGCTCGGAGCCGCGGGGCCGCGCCGCCAGGGGGCGCGCGCACCTGCCCTCTGCGTGCTGGGCGCACGGAGCCGCTTTGTAGCCGCCGGGCGTCGGGGGGTCCCTTTTTTCCTTTTTTTTGCTTCGGTCTCGGTGGTGTTCGATCGGGAAAGAAAAGTCAGGCCATGCGGAGCACGCAGGAAAAACACGCAGTCGGATTAGATGGCTTTGGCACGGGAGGAACCAACGCAAAGGAGCGATAGCGTCGCAGGAGGCTTGCCTGTGACCATGGACTGGAGAGCTGGCCGCGGGCGCAGTGCAAGGATTTGTGCTCCCCCACCCTTTTAAACGTGTCCTTGAAGTGCACGTGCGTAAACACCGAGTGTTTGCGAGTCACATCTTACAGTATGCACATAGTGTCCTCATTGCGGAAATGTCTTAAATGTAAGTAATAGTCCGCCATCTTGAATGGTTTCCTGTAACAGACTGAAATCTTTGGTCCCTGCGATTCCCCGAGTTCCCCCTCTGTGGCTTTTTTTCCCCCCTTCTTTTGCCACAGTCCTTTAGGATTACCAGGTACTAGGACTGTTCATGCAGCAAAAATCTCCAATGATTTTTTTTTTGCACCTTCAGTTGCAAATGCAAGGGAAAAATAAATGACGCTCTTGTAGTTTTTATTTCTCGGTCACAAAATACGGGTGGAAGTTAAAATTACACATGACAACTGCTACTAGAATGAATTTTAAAACACTTGACAGCATTGTTGGAAAAGTATGATAAAAGTGACTCTTGACTCTAAATTCTCCTCTGTTTCGTGCAGATTATTACCGTTATTTTCGCTAGGTGATTGTGCAGAAACGCTCTTTGACAATAACATGTTGCAAAAGCAAAATTTTAAGTTAAGCAATGAATGATAAAGCCAGAGTTTAATTTCATCAGGGCTTTCAGGGAAACTTAAGTTGCTGGTAATTTATTTTTTATGTGATTTTGAAGGTAATAATGACAAATTGATGGCAGAGTATTGTGCCCCCCTACTGTGAATGTTTAGGCTTGGTTGAGGAGCTGTACTACACATTAGAAGAGCATTTAATAATCAGTGTTGCGTTTAGGTTAATTATTACATCCTGAACCATTTGCGGTACAATTCTTGTCTACCAATTTTTTTTCTCTTTCAGTGTATGAGAAAAATATCCAGTGAATTTAATACCGAGGGATTTTTGAATTAAGCTGACACAGGCCTCTAATGCTTGAGGTTGGCAAGGGGGAAGATGCTACGAATAAAATCCCGTTTAAAAAAAAACTTTTTTCGTTTTACGAAGAGGACCAGCTAATCATTGCTTGATAATAGAATGTAGTAAGAATTAGTTAGTAATACATATTGGTTATTGGACGTTTATATGTGCTTCTCAATATAACTGGAGCTAAGTGATTCTAAGGTCAGTTCTCTTTTATCCTTCTCAGTTTGTAGTGTCTTAGCCGTTTTTGTCCAACTTTCAGAAACTGAAACAAATAAAATAGGTATTTATATCAAAATTTGCATAACTTGGGGTAATATCTCGGCAGTACTTTGTTAGTAAAACAAATTGAGTTTTAATATGATAATGCTCAAAGTTTGTCTTCAGATTGATTTATTTTTAAATGTAATACACTTGTAAATTCCAGGAAATTACCAGAACTTTAGTAGAGTGGATTAAAGGTTCCCCCCCATCCCCTCTGTGTGCTCTGAATAAGATTAAGCAGGTCTTACTTGGTAGTTTAATAATAGTTACAAATGTTCTCTAACTTTCATTGCTATGCTTGCTGTCATTTTCAAAACATGATCAACAGAATTATTAAATAAAACATGTTTAACTCTTCACATATAGTGTTGTCTCTAAAATAATCAAAGTCACATTTATAACTACCAACTCTGGGGACTATATCAGAAAGTTCAGTTCAGGGAATAATTTATAAACATTTAATTTATATCTGAATTGATTTGAAAAATAGTGCAGATTTGAAGACAAATAATAGCTTTATTTCTAAAATGATTTAGGAAAGGAACAATACAAATGTTTGAGCATCTAAAGAATTTTCTTATTTGACTGTTTAGTAAGATCTTTTCTTTTTAAAGTTCTATATTCCAGAAATGCTGGTTTTATGTTTAAATGGCTTAGGAATCGGTATCTGATTTTCTTCCCTTTTATTGGGCTGCTTTTCCAACCCCTTTCTTTATAAGTACTGTTTCTATTGACTGGCAAGGGGGGAGCATGCCAGCCACAACTGAATTTCTTAAATGTTAAAAAACCCTAAACTAAACATTGAATTATGTGAATGTATTTAGAAGTGTGGGAAATATTGTCATATTGTTTGAAAAACTTGACAGCTATGTGCATATACACTCCATAGAGTTTCTCTGACACAATGACTCTATGAAGTCGCTGACCATAGTGCTGAACCAGGACAGCCATATTGGACACTGCTAAATCTGACAGTGGCACACAGAAATTATGTAGAGGTTCAAGTAGCAGGTCACTGTAGGGTATATACACATTTATTAAACACTTTTAAGGTTTTCCCTTTTACCCAGTTGTATTAGAATTGTCTAGAAGCCAATAGATAAATTTGATCTCAAATATAGTCCATTACTGGATTACATTGATTACATTGGTTTTGAGTAATGTCAGTAAAATCAGTGGGATCAATGCTAGAGGCTTTCTCTTTGAAAGCCACTTACAGGTGAAGACAATATTTTAAAGCCATTTTAATCAATTAATTAGTTCTCTTAAGAGCTATAATTTTAGTTGGCGCTGTAAGGTTGAGTTTGATAATATTTGTAATCTTTGATTCCTGTCCTCTGTTCTGGCACTGTTAAAAGTGGAATTGAAATTTGTGATTATCAAAATTAAATCAGAAATTACTGATGAAATAAATTCTACTTAGAAACAACCACATACACATCCTTGTAAATACAGAAAATATCAAATTTAAAAATTATAATGTTCTTGACCTAGCATTTTCGGGCTGTTTTCTATTGTTTGAAGCAAGTCAAACACTAGAATGTCACAGTTTACAATATTGTTGTGTTGTACATTGTATGACAGGAACATTAGTATTAAAGCATTGTAGAACTTACCTGGAAAGGAATGCTGTTAATATGTTTAATATACCTGTAAAAAAATACTGCTAAACTCGGGACTTTGACATTATCTTCCTAAAAATAGAGTGGGTTGATATTCAGGATCATCAAATTAAGGGTCAAAGGTGACACACCGGGACAAAGGGCATGCAGCTCATTTTCAAGCAATCAGTTTCTAGTTTTTTCATGACTGAACAAAAGCTTAATTATATAGAAAAAAGGACTTAGTGTTGAACAAGCAGTTCTAATCATGGAAAAACATGTTTTAAATTTTCTAGATATTTTCATAATCAGTTTTACAGACTTTTGGCAATGCAAGACCTAAACTAGTGCTTTCATGTTTTCAAACACTTTCTTTGTGTAATTTTCTTTCCAGATTGCAATTCAGGTAAATTTTTTATTATATAAGTTACAAATAAATTTTACTTTTCTGTACCTTAAATTTAAAAAAAAAATGCAATTTCTGTTTTATCCTTATTGGCCTCTTGATGTAATTAAAAATGTTTGTTGTGTTAATTTAATATTATATTTATTACACTCAGGTCACTGACACTTAATGTGAAATTAACAGCAGTCCCTAAAACATGTCTTAGTTTTATTATATTAAAATATTTACTGACATTATTAAAACACAAAAAGCTTTTTTTTGTTAATATTGTGATGTTTTCTTTCTTTTCTTTTATGTTTTTTGGGCACACCCAGAGGTGCTCAGGCTTTTCCTGGCTTTGCATTCAAGGATCACTCCCAGGGAACTATATGAGATGCTGGGATCAAACCTGGGGCCTTTGTATGCAATATCTCCAGCCCCTTTGATCAGTTTTCAATCATTAAGATTATTGTATATTAAAAACTTACATGTATGTCAAATAAAGTTTTTTCATTAACATTAGAATTAAATTGTTCAGGTTAACTTAAAAGTTTATCATATAAAGAAAGTAGTCTTATCTTAAAGATAGATATACAATCAAAATATATGTAACAAATGTCTAATACAATAACTTTTCCATTTTAAGATTTTTGTCTAAAATTGATATTTTACATTTTCTTGAATTTAAACTCAACAATGACTTACTATGAGCAATAAAACTATAAGACTATTATTTAATATGGTAGACAATAAGTTATAGACTTGTTAATATTATTTCATATGGTAGACAATACGAATTATTTGCATCAGCAAAACCAACTGTGGTGTGGCTCAATTTTGTGAGCCACAAAACTCAATTTACATTTAAGTTATAGAGTAGATGCACTAATTTATATACTCTATAACTCAATTTACATTTAAGTTATAGAGTAGATGCACTAATTTACTCTAATTTGCATCATTGTCAATGCTTTTAAAGTCTTGACGTCAGTTGACTTAAATTATTATTAAAATCTTTTGTTTTCTAGAAATCAATTTTTACTACAGTATTTGAAGAGTTCTAGAACTACCCCATCTTATATGAGACATTTTGCAAATGGTAATATTCAATTTTAATTTATAAAAAGGTCAATAAAGTTAAAATTATCTATAATTGGGCTGGAGGCGATAGTCCAGTGGGTAGGGCGTTTGCTTTGCACGTGGCTGGCCCATGCCAGCCCGGGTTTGATCCCTGGCATCCCATATGATCCCCGAGCACCACCAGGAGTAATTCCTGAGGGCAGCAGACCGAGCAATAGCAAGCGGGTAGGGCGTTTGCCTTGCAAGCAGCCGGCCTGAGTTCGATCCCTGGCATCCCATATGGTCCCCTGAGTACTGCCAGGAGTAATTCCTGAGTGCAGAGCCAGGAGTAATCCCTGAACATTGCCGGGTGTGACCCAAAAAGCAAAAAAAAAAAAAATTCCTGAGTGCAGAGCCAGGAGAAATCCCTGAGCATTGCTGGGTGTGACCCAAGAAAGCAAAAATTAAAAAAAAAAAAAAAACCCTTATCTATAATTATGATGTATTATGTATATTAGTGTCTATTTTAAGATTCATTACCTGCATATTAAAAATAATATGTCTAAATTTACTTGTATATAGATGATAATGCAATTGTGGAATGTTTTCCCTAAAGTAATACAAATTTTTAAATTTTTTTTCCGGGGAAACTACAAAAAGAGACTTAATCAGGACTTACTCCTGCCTCTGTTCTCAGAGATCACTCCTGGCTTTGGATACCCTTTGGGGTGCTGGGGATTAAGCCTCTGCAGAACGTGTGCAAGACAGGTACCCTTCTGCTGTACTATGCTCCAGCTCCTTTTTCCCTTTTCTGTTATCTTAATGTTCAAAGCACTTCACCAGATATGAAGTTTCCTTTTAATACCTGCAATTTTTCAGCTAAAACAACCTCACAACTCTTCTCATTAAATGTGTCTTACCTTGGGGCCAGAGCGATAGCATAGCGGGTAGGGCATACTGGTGACCTTGCATACTGCTGACCTGGGTTTGATCCCTGGCATCCCATATGGTCCCCCAAGCAGTGCCAGGAGTAGTTCCTCAGTGCAGAGCCAGGAGTACCCCATGAGCAACACTGGGTGTGACCCAAAAAAGCCAAAAAAAAGAGTGTCTTACCTTATATTAAGTAGATTTTTCTTTAAAATTTATGAGTATTAGTTGAGAATATACTGTTTTCTATCTAAGATTCCAGCAGGATGCTTGATTGCAAACTAGTTCCTGATTTTCCTTAGAAGGTGTTTGTATTTAATCTATTACCTACTTTGGAAAAATGTTGCAGTGAAGAGTTTTAATACATATTTAACATACTGAGAAATGTATAAGAAAGCACTGTGCACATACATTCAACATGGAAGTGCACAGTGCTTATATAAGTTCCATTACATTTACATTATAATTATAAGTTAACGTTGTGGTTTAGGTTTTACTCTGGTGTTCACATAAGTTGATTGCTATGATTTTAAATATAGTCATTTGAAACTTTGTCCGAAAGTTATTCTTTTAAGAAAGAAAAGTCACCTTATTGCCCATTGCTTTCCAAATAATATATTTAGCTTCATGATAGTTGAGACTGATTATAAATAAATAGTAGTTTGTTTTGAAGTGTAATGTTAGAATTTTATTTAGTAAATTCTAAGGTACATACTTTTTTTTAAGCTTTATTTATTTATGTTTGCTTTTTTTGGGGTCACACCCGGCAATGCTCAGGGGTTTCTCCTGACTCTGCACTCAGGAATTACTCCTGGCTGTGCTTGGGGACCATATGGGATGTTGGGGATCGAACCCGGCCCGGGCGCGGCATGGGCCGGCCGCATGCAAGGCAAACGCCCCTACCTGCTGGGCTATTGCTCCAG
Organism: Cryptotis parvus; assembly: GCA_021461705.1. Taxonomy (NCBI): domain Eukaryota; kingdom Metazoa; phylum Chordata; class Mammalia; order Eulipotyphla; family Soricidae; genus Cryptotis; species Cryptotis parvus. The sequence goes on along the minus strand of JAJIBD010005852.1, from coordinate 155,743 downwards.
CCCCCTAAGGTACATACTCTTAACAGTTTAGAAATAACTGATAAGAATAAAACTATTTGTTGCCTAAAGTTATTATAAAATGTTGAGAAATTTTTTTTTTTTTTTTTTTTTTTTTGCTTTTTGGGTCACACCCGCGATGCTCAGGGGTTACTCCTGGCTCTGCACTCAGGAATTACTCCTGGTGGTGCTCAGGGGACCATATGGGATGCCGGGATCGAACCCAGGCCGGCCTGGGCCGGCCGTGGTGCAAGGCAAACGCCTTACCCGCTGGGCTATCGCTCCAGCCCCAAAATGTTGAGAAATTGTATTGAGGGATAATTAGATTATTTTTCTTTCATGGTGAAAATCTTTATTATTAAATAATTTATTGCCAGTTTAAGGTGATATTTTATGAAAATTAGAAGTAAAAGCTAATATGCAGATTGAAGTAAAATTCTGAATAATAATCAGAATCTTTTTGTTCTATGAGTTTAACAGCTTGGATGTGTTTAATAAATGTCAGTGTATAAAATGTAGTAGTAAAAGTGTACCTTTACATTAAACGATTACAATAGTAGTAGATTAACAACATAGAGAAGATTGTTATTTCAGTCAGAGAAAGCTTGAACTGGAGAGATCGTACAGTAGGTAAGGCACTTGCCTTGCATGGGGCCAATATGGTTTCCTGGCATATGGTTCCCCAAGCACTTCCAGGAATAATTCCTGAGTGCAGAGCCAGAAGTACCCTTGAACTTTGCCTGGTGTGCTTCCCAAAAAAAGAAATACCAGTAAGAAGATAGTATTTGTTAGGTAGTTTTATAGCAGTAAATCTGGATCTTTAAAATTATTAAAATTTCTTTCTGTATTTTATGTTTGTAATAGTCAAGCCATTGTCAGTTACATTACTTTTTATGAGAGATGACTTAAACTTTGTAAAGAAATCCATTTATTTCCTGAAAGAAATTTTAAGAGGAATGGGGAGATGGCTTTGAATGCTAGAGCAGAGCCCTTGGGTTCCATCCCTGGTAAGCAGGGACCCCTGAGCACCACTGGGAGTGACACCCTTCACAAAAGGCAAAAGAAAAGTGAAAAGTTAACCCAGGTTAATTCATTGTCATTGATTTATCATAAAGATATCTGTTGAACACTAAAGAATGTCAGGATTACAGTGATGACTGTATATACGTAATGCAGAGCAGAGTCAGCTTGGGAGAGAACATATTCAAGGCTTTTTACCACATTTGCCGTACAGCATTGCACGGCAGAGGGATTGTACTCGGTCAGTAGCAATGAGGAAAAGGTGTCTGAAGTTGGGCCAGAGGGATAGTACAGTGGATAAGGCACTTACCTTACACACAGTCTACTGAGAGCTCATCCCTAGCTCTGTATGTGTGGTGCCCTGAACACTGCTGGGGGTGTTCCCTGAACACAGAGCCAGGAGTAAGCGTTGGTCACAGTTGGATGTGGACCTTGCCAGCACTCCTTCCCCCAAAAAAAAAATCCCGATATCCTCAGTGGAGATTTAGGTGATCATTCCAGTGAAGGGTCAGAGAAATAGAGCACAGTTTTAATTACCTTTTTTTTTTCTTTTTTGGGTCACACCTGGCAATGCTCAGGGGTTATTCCTGACTTTTGCTTAGGAATTACTCCTGGTGGTGCTTGGGAGACCATTTGGGATGCCAGAGATTGAACCCGGGTCGGCCGCATCCAAGGCAAATGCCCTACCCGCTGTGCTATCACACTGGCCCCTTTAATTACATTTTTATTTTAAATATCTAATTTTAATATTTATCTGAAATTGCAGTATTAAATAGAAATCCAGGTATAAAATTATAAATAGTTGTTTTTTGAGTATCCATTTTAAGAATTGTTTAAGCATTCTTAATATTGTTATTTAAAAATGTAAGGCCCCTAGAGCCCTGCTTAGGTAGTACCCCAAACATTCATCTTTAATAAGATTGTGAACTTTTTTTTTTTTTTTTTGCTTTTTGGGTCACACCCGGCGATGCTCAGGGGTTACTCCTGGCTCTGCACTCAGGAATCATTCCCTGGCGGTGCTCGGGGACCACATGAGATGCCGGAGATCGAACCCAAGCCGGCACAGGCCGGCTGCATGCAAGGCAAACGCCCTACCCGCTGGGCTATCGCTCTGGCCCAGATTGTGAACATTGTATTCATAGATTGTAGCATCCAATTTTAAAGTTAGTTCTTTTTTCTTTTTAAAACTATTTTGTTTTCAAAATCTTTAACCAATTTCCTGGCATTAGTGAAATATATTAAGTTTTGTAAAATAAATACTTCTTTGTTCTCCTTTCAAAGTGCTGATATTAAAGCTATAAGTAGGGCTGGAGTGATAGCCCAGTGGGTAGGGTGTTTGCCTTGCACACGGCCGGCCCATGCCAGCCGGGATTCAATCCCGGCAATCCCATATGGTTCCCGAGCACCTCCAGGAGTAATTCCTGAGTGCAGAGCCAGGAGTAACCCCTGAGCATCGACGGGCGTGACCCAAAAAAAGCAAAAATAAATAAATAAAGCTATAAGTCACCAGAAAAATCTGAGCATCATCATCATTCAAATTGACTGGCTTTCTTTAAATTCAGAAAACAGATAATTAGAGTTCTAAAATAGCATCATTTAGCTAACTACACTGTTTGATATTTGTTGTATTAAATGAATTGCAATTATCATATGAGTTATTTTAAAAGTTATTTTTTTAAACACTGTTTTTATATTGTTTTAGGTTTGAGTTTTTTTTTTCAGAACAGTTTGTGTTTTGGGTGGTTTGTGCTTTTCCTTTTTTTAAAAATGTACTTATTTATTTATTTATGCTTTTTTTGGGACACACCTGGCAATGCTCAGGGGTTACTCCTGGCTTTTTGCTCAAGAATTACTCTTGGCGGTGCTCGGGTACCATATGGGATGCCGGGCATCGAACTCAGGTTGGCAATGCAGATGCCCTACCTGCTGTCCTATTGCTCTGGCCCCGGTTTGTGCTTTTCTTAAATGTAAGTAGATAGAGCATGGGGCCATGGGCTTTTAAAGGATAGAAAAACACAAACAAGGGATTTTTTTTGAAATTTAACTAGAGTATTTAAATATACACCTACGTAAATGTAAAAATAAGAATTAGTTTATTAAAAGGGAAGCTTTCCATACATTTTAGTAATTAATTTTATTAATGTAAGTATTGGTCATTATCTCCCTTTGTTTGTAACTTATAATAAGAGTTTAATGTGCAAAGATTCATGTGCCTTTTATTCACATTCTTCCTCTGCCCTTTTCAGTTTTTTTTTTCCTTTTTGGGTCACACCCAATGATGCTCAGGGGTCACTCCTGGCTCTTTGCTCAGGAATTAATCCTGGCAGTTCTCGGGGACCATATGGGATGCCTAGGATCGAACCTGGGTCAATCGCGTGCAAGGCAAACGCCCCTACCCGCTGTGCTATTGCTCTGTCCCCTCCATTTTTTTTTTTGCCAGGAGAGACAGACATGGGGCAGAGCTGCTGCTAGCTCTCCCTGTGCCCAGACGCTCATGAGGAGCCCGGGAGGGATGGCAGGTTCTAACCCTGGCCTGCCACCGCTGTAGAGCCTCACAACAAGCCAGACGACCCCCCCACTCCATGAGGACCTCCATTTTCCACATCTGGACTTCCCCCTCGTCTGAACTCCACCCAGCAGACCAGCCTATCACAGCCCAGCTTGTGCTGCCGCAAGCTGCTGAGTGGTTCATCAATAAATGCTGGATTTTGATATGACTACTAGAGTATGCTACCTGCACGACAGAGCCTGGCAAGCTACCCGTGTCGTATTTGATATGCCAGATACCAGTAACAATTATAGACCTCATTCCCATGACCTGATGGAATGGTTTGAGGCTCTTTATGTTCCTGGAGCAAGCAGGTGCCCTTGCGCTCTACTAGCATGAGACAGGTCATATGGAGATGTTACTGGTGCCCGCTCGAGCAAATCGATGATGAACGGGAAGACAGTGATACAGTGAGAGCCAGGAGTAATCCCTGAGCATTTCCGGGTGTGACCCCAAAAAGAAAAAAATAAGTATATCTAATGTTTAAGACTTTAATACTTTTTTGGGGGTGGAGCAAAAGCACAATGGGTAGGGCAACTGCCTTGCATACGGCTGTGTTGCATATTCAATCCCTGGCATCCCATATGGTCCCTTGAGCACCAGGAGTATTCCTTAGTGCAGGAGCCAGGAACAACCCCTGAGTATTGCTGGGTGTGACCCAAAAAAGGAAAAAAATAAATAAGACTTTAACACTTTTTAAAAAATTTTTGGGTCGCACCAGTGGTGCTCAGGAGTTATTCCTGACTTTTGTACTCAGGAATTACTCCTGGCGGTGCTCAGGGACCATATGGAATGCCAGAGATCGAATCCAAGTTGGCCGAGAGCAAGGCAAATGTGGTGCCCCCGCTGTGCTGTCCCTCCGGCCCAAGATTTTAACACTTTTTTTTTTTTTTTTTTTTGCATTTTGGGTCACACCGGGCAATGCTCAGGGGGTTTCTCCTGGCTCTGCACTCAGGAATTACTCCTGGCGGTGCTCGGGGGTCCATATGGGATGCCGGGATTGAACCCAGGCTGGCATGGGCCGGCGTGCAAGGCAAACGCCCTACTCGGTGGGCTATCGCTCCGGCCCCCAAGACTTTAACACTTTTGAAAAGGATAACAGACGTACCTAATATCGATAATGAAGCACCACAATTAGATATTCATGAATTATCTTATAAAATATACCTGAAGGGACTATTTAAATATGCTTATCAAGAAATAGAACACTATAGTTAGGTTGATTTTTTTTTAGCCTAATTAAAAAAAATGCGAGTTGTACAATGTAAATCTTAAAAAATTAGAAAAAAAAATCTGAATTGCATTGTTCCTGAAATCAAGATCTTGTTCTTGTTTAAAACATTTATTTAAGCCTCTGTCTTCTATAGGAGCAAAGGGCAAGTTATGCCAATTGATTATCCAGTTTTGTTAGGTGAGTCTGAAATTGTTTTTTTTAAAGACTTCCATTTTAATTTATTAAGCCAAATCCCATGCATTTTATTTCTGCTAAGCCACTAAGCTGAAGAAGGGTCAGTTAAATAAGCAGCTATTGTAGAACTGACTTGAACTTTCTAATTTTAGGTTCTTCAGAAGATGATGAGGTCATTCAACCAGGTTACATCAGCCCCAGGTTAGTCTTACTTTTTACTGAAATTGTTTTCTGTTGGTTTTGGTTTTTTTTTTTTTTTTTTTGGGGGTCACACCCAGTAGTGCTCAAGGTTTATTCCTGGCTCTGGTCAAAGATCACTCTTGGTGGGCCTGGAATTATATGGGGTGCAGGGGATTGAAACCAGGTTTTCTCTGTCTGTCTAAGGCAAACAAGCACCATACCTGCTGTACTATAGCTCCAACCTCTTCAGCTGCATGTTTTTCTTTATGTCTGAAAAATCACTCAAGAGAGCTATTGTATTCACTTAGTCTATAAACTGATACACCTAACATAGAAGCATGGATTAAATTTTACAATTTACTTCCCTTCCTCTTGGTTTGTCCAATTACAAAGTATTGGACTTTGTCATTCCCTCTTCTGCTTTTCAAGAAAAATATATAATAGATATGTAAATGCTCATGGTGATATATGAGAACTTGTTACTCATTTTGGTAACTCAGAACAAAATACATTTTTCCTGAATTGCTGAATTCTTTCTTTATATTTTTGGGGCCTCAATTTGTGGTAATCAGGACTTACTCCTGGTTCTGTGCTCAGGAATCATTCCTTGTGGGACTCAGGGTCGGTAGTGGGTACTGGGGATTGAATTTGGGTTGGCAGTGTTCAAAGCAAGTGCCCTACATACTATGTTCTCTTCAGCCCGTACTTGTTGAATTAATCTAAAGATTTGGTGCTCTTTATATTTACACACACACACACACACACACACACACACACACACAGAGCATGCTTTATTAACCATCTTTTCAGGGAATTCAGTTATTTCTCTGATTTAGGAAAACTTTATCTTGCCCTTTATGAATATTTATTGAATTCATTCCTCGTTCTGCTACACAGATGAGTTATTTTGAACTTTTTACATTTTAGTTTTTAAGTAGAGCATTTTAATGTATTCATATTTTGGGGTTGTTTTGGATCATGCCTGACTGCTTAAGACTTACTTCTTGCTCTGTGCTCAGGAATCACTCTTGGCAGAAGTCAGGGACCATATATGGTACTGGTACTAGGGATCCAGTTGGGTTCAGCAGTATGCAAGACAAGTATCTTAGCCCTGTACTATCTTTCTGGACCCAAACATTTAGCATTTTAAACAGATTTTTTTGGTATATAAATTTGCATTTTAAGGTATACTATAAAAATTTAGACTTTTTGTATATGTTCCCATATTACTGAACTTAAGGTATAACACTTATTTTTTTCTGATAACAATCTTATTTAATAATATTGTATTATTCTAACTTCTGCTTTGATGAATATGTGACACAAACTAACTAGTATAAAATACACTTAAAAGTATTGATGTGACACAAGTTTATAATCATTAGCAATTACACACATTTTATTGTTAAGCTTATGAAATATTGAATTGTAGGCTAGGGATAAATAGTAGAATAATGTATAGCAAAGGTTTAACGAGACACTACCTGATAGGCATGGTCATTTGACGTAAACTACAGTGAATTCTTTGAAGTAGATGCTCAAAGGGAGTATCTGGAAAAAGATTTTGTAAAGTTGATGCAGCATAATTTTTTTACTTTTTGTTTTTCGCCACACCCAGCAATGCTCAGGGTTTGCTTCTGCCTCTGTACTCAGGGATCACTCCTGGGGATACTTAGGGGACCATAAGTGGAAATGGAACCCAGGTCTGCTGTGGCAGGCAAATGCTTTAATATCTGCACTATCTCTGTGGCCCCCACACAGGCATCGTTAATGTCTTAAAGTAGTGTCTCGTTTATCTCTTACTACCCCACTGTTACTTGTCCCCCTTGTTGCTTCTCCCAAATAAACCTGAAATGGCTCTTGAGAGAGAGTACCAAGGTCTGAATGCATGCTGGAAGACTGAGTTTCCTCTGGGACACCACATGATTCTGCAAACAACAAAGAAAAGCTATTGGCCCCTGAGCAAAGAACTTATATCACAGATCCTAAGCACCTCTGGGTGTGCGCCCACCCCTGACACTCTCTCTCCCCTTAGCCCCACCCCCCAGCCGAAAGTCCAAATAAACCAAAGTGAAATATTGAAGTCAATACCTGGGGAGATAGCTTAAGATTGGAAAGGCTTTAGGAGAGATGGGATGCAGGGACGAAGCTTAGATTCTTTCGTACCCTTGGAGTGACCTGCTCCGGGAATAGCTCTTTTGAGGGGCAAAGCTTCTGATTACCACCAGGTATAGTCCTCAAACCAAAATAAATAGATTAACAAAAAACTGAATGCTTGGAAAACAGTCTACATTTTAAATTCAATTAATAATTTCTTTTGAGATAATTTTTTAAAGTAACAGTCAGTTTCTTTGGGAACAAGTGAAGAACTGTGTTTTATTTTTGTTATTTTGTACAGTTTCTACAGGCTGAGGATATTAACTGCAAAAAAGAGCTTTAAATGAGAAAGTATGCATTGTTAAAGTAGTACAGGTAAAGATATCTAAAATTCTGATTTATTTTCAAACAAAACAGGAAGCTTTTTGTGCTATTATGGGCAAAATATTTGAATACTCATTGCAAAATGATTATATTAACCTATTATTCTGCTAATTAAAATCATTTTAGAAAGTATTCGTTTAGCCAGTTCTGGACATTGGGGATGAGGACTAAAATTTTTACTTTTGTCTTCATTGGAAAGAACAATATTAAAGGATTTTTTCTTTTTTTTTTTTTTTAAACAAAAGGAACATCTTACAAAATGGTGTTTAAAATACCTTCTTTCTGAGTTAATTTTGTTGCTCTAAATTTTTTCCTGAAACTTGCTGAGCAGAAGGCAATATCTGCATGTCTTTTGTTTTTTTAGAAATGAGGACAATTTTTTTCTGGAAAATATCAGCTGTACTGTCTGGATCCTGTATTTTCTTCATCTAATTTTAAAATTACGCCTTGAGAAAGATCAGGATATTTAATAAATTCTGTTTTTTTCTCTATATATACCCTAGACTAAATCTAAATATATTCTGAAATATATTGTAAAATGCTCAAATTGGAAGTTTTATAGTAGACTATTTTATTTCCACAACAGAAGCTAAATGAAAACAAAGTTCTTTTTTGAAAGCAAAGACAAAATGTCCCCATAATTTGAAGCCCCCCCCTGTTTTAAGTCTAAAGCCACCCAGCCGTGTATTGCTTCAGTTTGGTAATTTCAAAGAAGTGTTTTCACAGTTTGCCCGACATATAGGTCTGGCAGCTTTTCGGCGGGAAACCTCAAGCCTTACACTGAGTGGGCTCCCGAAAACCCGACCCACCCTTCCCCCCACCCTCTACCCCCCCATCGCCTTCCCAGCTAGCAGCTTTTCCAGGTCTTCCCGACCAGCTAGGAATATGCAACTTTTGTGTGGTAGAGCCAGGAGGTTGCCGACAGCTCAATTTTGGCATTGATGGGGACGAACAAGCGAGCGAGCCAGCAAGTGAGTGAGCGCTAGTGTGTATTCTCCTTGCCTCGGGTTTTCATGATTCCCCTTCCAGTTCACTTCATTTTTTCGAGTTTTCAGAACCTCGTAAAGGATCGAAATGTAAATGATAACACCTAGAAATCGAGTAAAAGCAGAAGATTGTGCCAAGAGTTGCCCACAGTAAGGCAAGGGTTTCTTTTGTTTGGTGTGCTTCAGCACAAAATGACAGATGTAGGTCCTTTAATTCTTGAGACGTCTTTAACAGCTCAGCGTCTAGAAAGGAGGTGGGGTTGTAATGAGTCAGGGAAAGGTGATGGTAAAGAGAATGGGGAGAGGAAGTTGCTGGGGCGGGACTTGGGGCTGAACAGCCTGCTGGGGGTCTCCTTGATTGGGGTGTGGGGTGCGCCTGAGATGCTGGCTGCAGAGGCACAGCTGTGGCCACAGCCCCCACCCCACCCCTTCTCCCTGGTTTATTTGCGGAGGCTGGTGCCCCTGGAGTCGCTGGACTCGCTCACGGTCCCTCCCAGGCATTGTTTCTACTTTAATAAAAGTCACTCATCACAGTGGAAGACGACTAAGGTGTCTCTGCCACCTCGTCTGAGTCATTGCGTGGTGTGGTGTTGGGATAAAAGGGAAAAAGCCGAGAAAATGTAAACTTCGTTTTTTTAGTGAAGAAACCTTAGATTGTGATAACCAACGGACATCTGATAGGTTATTCTTGATTTCCTCATCGTGCGTTGACAGTGCTTTGTAGCTAAATGAACGCATTTTCAAAGACATTTGGCATTTACAAGTATGAGACATGCATTTTTAGTCAGGCGCAGACTTTTCTGGCACTGAAAAACAAGTAGGAAATGAGAAAAAAAATTAAAACCAGAAGACAGGAAGGTGACAAATTGGAAATCATTCAGGGAAATTCAAAGAACCGTTTTATGGGAATGAAGCCCTCTGAATTTAAGAGATTGTGTTTTTAAAAAATTTTATAAAAGAATTTTGTGATTTAAGTGTTGGAGGGGAGGAGGTCGAAATCAGGTGAAAACATTTGTTTCTGTCTCCTTCCTTCACTTCTTTTCCTTCCAAATTTCCTCTCCCTTTCCCACTTATCATATTCCCTTCCTTTTCCTCCGTCTTGTAGGTTCCACATGCTCTCTCCATAAGTATTTTAAATGTACCGCCCTTAAATTCTTCATGAATAAATTTTGGTCAGTTTCTGAGTTCCCAGTTGGAAAAAGCCTTCTCCACAACTTGAAAGGCTGATGTCCCTCTCAGGAAATGAATGAGGCGATAACCTCTGACTCCAGTGACCAGTCCAGTGAACCCTACCTTAATTCCACTAATACTTGAGCCCTCTCCCACCCCCCAGTCAGGCAAGACTGTGAAATTTATAACCGTACCAACCAAATTCAGTTCTTGTATGGTGTTTCACACTTTCCATCTATACATTGATGTGTTTGCTTTTCTAATACAGGAATAAAATTAGGGTTCATAATCATTTATAATCTTATAATTATAATCTTATAATTATTGCTTGTAATTAAAAATGAAAAGCTTTTACTAATTAAAATACAAACATATAGATAAAATATTAAATAGAATTGTCAGTAACTATGTATGAACTAAACCATGAATTTTATGAAAATGTTTTTTACATAGTTTACATCTTCATGTAAATTTTCCCTTCCCTATTTACATCAGTACTTTTTCAGATACTTTTGTTACCAGATGTTGCTCTTTAAAATCTTTAACGTTTTTCTAAAACTATGTAACTTATTTCAAATTCTTAAGTGAAATGATCTGAAATGTCATAGAGCCCCTCATTTTTGTCAATGTATTTGATTTTAATATAATTTGGATGTAAATGATGTTAGTAAATAACAGCCCATTCCTGGGAGCCTTGAGCTTTGATTACTCTTGTAAAATCACTTGGAATTTTACTTTTTCCTACCTGCTCACACATTATTCCCCCAAAGGTAAAAAAAAATAAAATCTTGTCGGCTTTCCCGAGAAACTAAATAAGCAGGCAACAGATCTTTTCAAATTAATGTTTTGACTGGAAACATTTATACAAAGAACTGAAAATGACATTTCAACCAGTTATTTCAGGTCGGAATCAATTAGCATAAATTTATACTTCGTTGTTTAATATAGGGAGGTGGTTTTGAAAAAAGGTGCGGTTTTCCACAAGCTTTTAGATTCGAAATCTCCACATTTTAGTTTGTAAGAAATAGCTGTAAGAATTCGGAGTTTGGAGTTTGGAGGGATGTTTGGAGAGTTGCGAAGGGGGTTGGGGGGGAGGGTGTAGCTGGTATGGTGGGGGAAGGTCAGTTTAGTAACTTTGCCAAAGGGAAGTGGTATCAGTGCAGTTTCTTCTTAAACTGCTTGTTTAAGAAAAATGGGGGTGGGGTGGTGCAGATAGGGGTGGTGCGTTCTGAGCTTCCACAAACCGGTATTTTGCATTTTAAAGGAAACAAGACTTTTTTGGCTGCTCTGTGGTGCTTCCTGCCCTATTCCATGAGGGCGCTAATATTGGGTCATCATCTAGTAACTGACAATCTTCTGACCAGTTTGAAAGGTAGAGGGTTGCAAGCCTTTTGAAAGCAAGGGCGGGCTGGGGAAGGAGCCGCGGCAGCCAAACCCATTACTACGTTTTCGTTTTGTTTGCCTTCTATCCACGGCCAGTGGACTTTTAAAATGAATTTACCGTTCTTTTCTGGTTTTTCCCCTGCTATTTGCTCCTCGTTCCTCCCCCTCCTCCCACTCATCTCCCCCCACCTCTTTCTTTGGCTCCGCAGCCTCTGCCGGCAGCGCCTCTTCACCTCCCTGCCTGGCGCTCCCCTCCCCCTCCCTGCCCTACATCGGTTTTTTTTTTTTTTTTTTTTTTTTTTTGCTCTTGGGGAACAATCGCCGCTGATTGAGGTTCACTCTATGTTAGGCTGGAAAACTGGGCTGTTATTTAGGAAGTCATTAATCACATCTCCTCCCCGGAAAGAGATGGCGGAGAAACCTGTGAAGTGCAATTCCTTGCTGGTCCCGCCGCACTGTTCCGAAATGATAAACCTAAACAGTTCAGTTTGACTCTCTGAAGGTGATAGTGAATTTTCCGGTAGGGTTTTGTTTAAAATTTGGAAAATAAAATTAGGGCATAATTAGGTAATTGTGTGCGTCTCATTGTAGGTGTATGTTGCATTATCTAAAGTTTCATGGGGGATGTAATTAGATTTAATTAGTCTTAAGATTATATATTTTCCTCTAGGAATTAAATTTTAAATTTGTGTCCTGAGCTGTTAGGGGATATTCGAAAGGGGCGGAAGCCATAACATCGGTTGCTTGCTTTAAATAGCTTTTCTCCCTAAATGAGATTATTTAGACAGGCTTGTGAGTAAGGCACGCGTGTGCACGTACATGACTGCCGTTTTTTTTCTTTTCTGAATCGATTCACTAGGACCCTCCTTTGTGCTTAAGGCGCACGAAATCAGCATTCTGATTTATCGTAAAGCAGCGCCCCAAATTGTCTTTAAGATAACATGTTTGAGTTTTTCGTGTTCATTCATAAATTATTTTGATGTCAGCATAGATGAAATGGCGATTGGTTATCTCTTCCTCCTGCCAGCCCCTTAAGGAACCGAGGTGAAATTAGTAGCAAGAAAGCATGTAATTGACAAAGTCACGTGTGCTCAGGGGCCAGAAACTGGAGAGAGGAGAGAAAAAAAAATCAAAAGAGGGAAAGCACATTAGACCATGCGAGCTAAATTTGTGATCGCACAAAATCAAGATGTTAGACTGATGCAGAAGAGCACTCCGTTCCAAAAGGGAAAGTTTTCAGCTCACGAGTTTGGAGCAGAGGGCCGTGGGGCAACATGGCCGAAGGTTAATTTTCTTTTCTATTGTTTTACTGTGATTTTCTCTCTTCCTTTCTCTCCCCCTCTCCTCTTCTCTTCTGCTTTGCCCGGTCCCCCTTCCTCCTTTGCCCCAATACTGGGCATTACCCCACCCCCATCGCGCAAGGGGGCTTTCTGCAACCTATTGTTATAGATCTCCAAAAATGTTTTGTACCGCCCACACTGATTCACAACTTGAAAAGCTTTCAGGGGGCTATTGTTTGAATTGTTTGAGTGTGATTAAGCGCAGTTTCAGTTAGTGAGCCCATGAAAACTTGTATACACCTGCCCCTTCCCCCCATTCCATCCCCAACTTTAATTGAAAGTTATGGGGGGGGGGGGGAGAATGCACATTGCAAATAGCCGGGCGTTACTGCTGCCGCGTGTGCTTCACTACTAACCATCCTCACCATTCTCTTTCCTCCTGCTTGCCACAGACTAGTTTCGCCGAAAAAGTCTCTTTATAGATGGGATCAGTGTTAAACCAGCAATATGCAAGTAAAGTATTGAAGGCCGTAATATGCGAGTGAAAAACGGAGTTTAAGGAAAAAGTACAGGAATGTAAAGAAACATGGAAGTTGATGTGATCGATAGAACAGCGCAGCTCCCCCGAGTTCTGCTTCCCTTTTTAACCCCCATTTTTTTAATAGATAGTTTCTGTAGAAAAGAAGGAATCGACCATTTAATCGCTGTTTTTCTGTTTGTGTTCATTTTATTTTATTTTTTCCCTTTTTGCTTCTCCCACCTCCCTCTAAATTTCCCCCTTCTTTCAGTGAAGTGTTTGGGAACACAAACTGACTTTTTTTCCTCCTATTTTATCTCAGGCGGGGCTAGCAAAGGTGGTGGAGAAGAGCCTGGGAAGCTGCCGGATCTGGCAGAGGAGGAATCCCAGATTTTGCGTGGAACTGGCCACTGTAAGTGGTTCAATGTGCGAATGGGATTTGGATTCATCTCCATGATTAACCGAGAGGGAAGACCCTTGGATATTCCAGTCGATGTATTTGTACACCAAGTAAGACAAACTTTCTATATACCCCTGCCCCTACCCCGCCAGCCCCTGCGCCCCCGCGCCCCGTTGGTCTTTTGCCTTGTGGGGGAACTGATCTGCTCTTCTGTCAGTGGACTTGTAGTCATATGACTTTGAGTAACAGAAAGTCTTCATTTTCATATCGAGTGGAATTCGCTTTAATAGTGTATAGGCCCGTCAAAGGTGTCCTTTACTTACAGAAGTGGAAATCTTTATTTCACTGCTTTGGTGCTGGTTGTCTGGATTAGCAAATTTCTCTCTTCATTCGACAACGAAATTGTGTAGTCTGGCTTCCGGTAGTACCGTTACGGTGTATATGCCCTGTTGCCTCTGTCAATGAGTCAGAAACTGAATTAAGAAACAGCGATCTTAAAAAAAAAAAAAAGCTGTTATATGATGCATAGGTCCTCTTATTTTAAATACTTAGTCATGGCAGTCTTCCTTATTTTAGGCTCTTCAGATAAGTCATTTTTAGATTCAGATTAAAATGATTAGATAATTATTTTAATTAACTTCACAGCAAAATAAAATACTGCTTGCATAGTGTAGATTTGAAGAAATGCAATAGAATATGCTTGGTACTCAAATATTTTGGAGATAATCTCAGGGTATAGGTCTAAATATACTGTCTCTTTAAGAGACTGGGCTAAAACAAAAAAAAAAAAAAAAAAAAAAAAAAAACGTTGGCCAGAGGCAGCTCTAGTTTGTGGTGCTTAAAGTGTGTTGATCTGCTACCTGGAGTACAACTTCACCATTGCTTGTTTTGTTGTAATATTTTAGGATGCTTAGATGCTAGAGCATCTAATACTACCTTTAATTTTCAAAATCTTAACCCAGAAAAACAAAATCTCTTTCAGTTGCTCCTATTTGTGCTGTGTTGCTTTTACTGTGTTGTACTAAAAATGATATTCTGCTTGACTATGCCACTGAAAGTAGTTAAATAGTTTCTGTTATAAGTTCAGAAATTGAAGTAAAATGACTTAAGTTTATTTTGCTTTGACATTTAAGAATGAATGAATGGCTAGCAATACTACATGTTGACATGGGAGCATGCAGGCTATAATATAATTGCATGAAAATGATGTGTTCTACTTGATTCCGCATTTCATGTTTCCAGTGACCTTCTCTCTCCCAAGGAATATCATCTTCAAATTAAGCATATAAACTGTAGAAACACATGAAACCATTCTGTTTTGGTCTGTTGTGCCGTGGTGGTCGGTAGCTTCCTGACCTTGCTGTGTGGTGTGTTTTTCCTTTCCTAAAGTCCTGGCCATCTTTATTGACTGTTCCACATGAAGAAGGGACAGTGTAATTTGTGAATTGAAACTGGGTTTAAATATATATTAGAAATCCCACAGTCAGCCTACTGATTTTATGCCCTTATACTAAATGGCAAATGAAGCTACATTTTCAGCTTTTTCCTTCATATACTAACTGAAATTATTGACTGATCCATTTGTGTTTCCCTGCTTTGAACCTTCTTTAGTTGTTAAATTGTTCTTTACAATCTCATAAATTTGTTTTATAGATAATTAAAAAAATACCCTTTTTTCTTTGATCACACCTTGTCTATTGTTTTCTTTGTTTACTTTTTAATATGCTCAAATTTTAGACAATTTCGTTGGTTAGTACTAATGAGGCATCCAAATTTAAGCTACCAGTAATTATATGTTGATAAATATATATGCTGAATTACAAAAACACGCTTTTGAGTATAAATGTTTAGTAATAATTTGTTTTAATCTTGTATGAATTTCAAAAGAATAGTATTAGAATATGGTATATAATAAAAAATTATCTTAAAGATATAGAGTTGTAATTTTCAGATACCTGAATATTTTACAGTGAAGTATGTAAAAAAATCAGTGAAACTTCAGTGTTAACATTTTTTGTGATGTAAAGAAACAGGTCATGGGAATGAGGTCTAAATTGTTACTGTTTTGGCTTATCAAATGGAACATGGGTAGCTTGCCAAGCCCATGAAAAAAAAGTTCTAAACTCAGAAGTAGGAAGTGACATTTTGGGAGAGTTCTTGGAATAGTTATAGTGTTTTTAAAAATATGTGTTGGTTTATATTTAGAAAACAGTATGTGTTCATCCATCTTTTTTCTCTAGTTTCTAGGTGAAGGGAAGTTTCTCTAGTTTCTCTCTTCGGTAGATTTATATAGATTGCAGATTGCACATTGCACATTGATTATATGAACAGTTGCTTTGAAAAGGCTGTTCTACTGATTTTAGCCAAGCAACTGCAAATAAGGTAAAAGGTCATAAATGATATGTGCAAGTATCATATACAATTATGATAGTGAGTTATAATCTAGAACAGTTTTTAAGGTTATTAAAATATTTTTATTGTCTTAGCTGCTAGTTTTACAGTATGAGCTATTTGAAAAGCATTTAAGGAATGTTATATAGTTATGAATTGTATTTTCCCACATTATAGCATATGGTATTTATATTATGATAGATAAGCACTGTAGATAACTGAATTTTAAATGTTTATCTAGACAGGTACTAGTCATTCTTGTGACTAGTAGTAGTCAAAATTACGACCAGTACTAGTCATAACATTACATGTTAGAAATAATCAGTTTTTCATTGGCATGAAAAATTGTTCTGAAATATAATTGAATAGTATGTATTTGGAGAAATAAAGAAGCGAATGATTTTAGTTTCTCTAAAACAATATTTAAAAGTTAATGCCATGACACCCAGCATTTCGTTTCTCTTAAAAAATGTTGCAAAGAGGGGCCAGAGTGATAGTCCAGTAGGTAGGGTGTTTGCCTTGCATGCGTTCGATCCCGGCATCCCATATGGTCCCTCCTGAGCACTGCCAGGAATAATTCCCAAGTGCAGAGCCAGGAATAACCCCTGAGCATTGCCGGGTGTGACCCAAAAAAAAAAAAAAAAGTGGCAAAGAACTGCACACCAAAGAGCAATTCAGTTGTGATGAAATGAAGAGAAAATGTGCATGTGTGTTTGAAATAGAACTGTATTTTCGTAGATACATAATTCTACTTAAAATTTCTTGGTAATAATCAAGCTTTTATCTAGCTTCTGTTATGTCTCCAGCACCTCAAAAAAAAAATGTAGATGATGTACTTCTCTGTCTAGGGTGCTGTGCTTTCTTTAGACTTGATGAATGCAGTGAGATTCTGTGTTTTAGCATGGTGTGTGACCATTTGGTGTTTTAATGACAGTCTTCATTTTACTTCATTTTATGTCCGCAACTTGTGGTTTAGTCATATTTTTATGGATTGATAATGAACAAATGTGTTCTAACATTGAAACTAAAACTAATGAAGCTTTAAGGATGAGTAGCTTACTTTTTAATATAACGTAAGTTGAAGACATCCTATATTCTGTATATAAAAAGAAATATTTGTAAATTTAGTTATACCTATCTTTCAATATTTAATATTAAAAGTTGCAGGATTTTGATGATTTTGTTTAAAAGTAGGATATATTTGTAGGGATTTCATATTTCGTGCAAAACTGATTTGTATTGCAGTTACATTGAGGTAGAAATGGTCAATCTAGATTTTTTAAATTTAATCTCATTTTATAAGTAAAAAACGAATTATAAGTGGTGCTAATTTTTTCTGCTTAATGTTATAAGTAAGTTTAAAAAATTCAGCAGTTTGACTTTACACAGAAAAATTTCTTGCAGCTTTATGAAATTATTGCAAACTTTAATAGAGCTTAAATATTTTATGCACTTTAGATGAATTGCACGACAATTAAATATTGTATCTATTTTGGAGAGGAGAAATATTTCCAAATAACTTGTTGATGCTGGTAGTTATATAATTTTTTTACAATGACTTTTCTGTGATAATTTATCCCCCATATAAAATAAATGTGATCATTTGAACCTTATTTTGTTAATGAAATCTGTTCTTCTTAATTGCTATTTATTTGCACAATATTTATTTTCTCCTTGAGTAATGTATTTAGAATTTTTTTGCCATGTAATATGAGGCAAAGAAGGCCAAAAATTCAAGTTTCATATTTGTAATGCCTTGAGTTTTATGTCCAGTACTACATTTAAAATTATAATGCAGATAATTTCTTTTTTTTTTTAATTTTTTGGGTCACACCCAGCGGCGCTAGGGGCTATTCCTGGCTCTGCACTCAGGAATTATTCCTGGCGGTGCTCAGGGGACCATATGGGATGTCGGGATTGAACCCAGGTCGGCGCAGGCCGGCCGCATGCAAGGCAAACGCCCTACCCGCTGGGCTATCGCTCAGACCCAATGCAGATAATTTCTAACATGAATGTTTTTAATAGTATTTCACGAGGGGAGGCCCCCAAGCAAATTCAGGGGCCTCAGGAGCACTCCTGGCTCTGCTCAGCTAACTGAGACTGCCGGATCAATGATTGGGCACCGTGGTTTGGCTCAGGGCTAGCAGTTCTAGTGAGACCGCCATGACCACTCAGTGTGTGTCGAGGTCTCCAGGAAGTTGTAGTTCCTGGTACTCTGAGGGTCTGTGTGGGTACTGGGGGCTGAAATCAAGGCCTGATGCTTGAAAGCACATGTGCTTCTGCCCTCTGAGTGATCTTCCTGCCCTCATTTAGTGGTTTTAGGCTTGTAGGAGCCAGAGCGATATTGCAGTGGGTAGGGTGTTTGCTTTGCATGTGGCTGACCCTGGTTCAATCCCCAGCGTTCCATATGGTACCCTGAGAACCGCCAGGAGGAATTCCTCAGTGCAGAGCCAGGAGTAATCCCTTATCATTGCTGGGTCTGAACCCCAAATCCTATAAAAATGATTTTAGGGTCTTTTTGTTTTGTTTTTGTGCCGCACTAGGTGGTGCGCAGGGCTTACTCCTGGCTTGTTGCTCAGGGATCACTCCTGGTAGGGCTTGGGGGAACCATATGGAGTGGTGGGGGCAGAAACCTCGGTAACCTGTGTGAAAGGCAAGTGCCTCTCTGTTCTCAGTTTTTTTTTAAAAGAGAAATTTCAAAATGACTGGTTTTGCTGTCAGTGTTCATTACAAGTCAACTTAAATGTTTATTAATGATATGGACTTGGAGTCTTTTACCTTTCAATTACTGATTTCTCATGCTCTTAAGTTTTCTTTCATAGCTTGTTTTTTTTTTGTGGAAGATACTTAATAGCATGGCACTGCATGGGCACACAAAGAAAGAAAGAATGATTGGAGACTTGAGGAAGACACTTGCCTTCCATGTGACTTTGTCACCTTGACCCTGGTTGAAGTCCTGGTATCACATATGATACCAAGAGCAGTTCCACTGATGACGCCTGAGCACAGAGCCAGGAATTCCTGAACTCTGAGTGTTCCCAAAAACAAGCAAAAAAATTATAAAGAAAGTAAACTAATCTTATTTTTGCTGGGCACTACATGCTTTGCAAGCAGAAGCCCTATCTTTTTGATCTCTCAGCACTGAGCAAATAATAACCCCTTAGTACCATGGAGTGTGACCCAGAACCAAATCATAGAGATATAACAGACTCTTCTTACCTTTTAGGTTTTATGTTTTGGTTTTAGGGTCACACCCAGCAGTGCTGAGGGACCTTTGGGGCAGACTCAGGCACCATGTGAGGTGCCTGTGATTGAATCCTGGTGGGCCGCATGCAGTGCAAGCACGCTACACACTGTTCTAGCATTCCAGCCCTTCCTTTCACTTATTTTTAATCTTTAAAATAAAGTCATTTAAAACAAATGAAGACATTGACAAAGGATTGTTTCACCAACATGTGTCAAACCACTTGTAAATATTATTCATTATGAGATGTTTAGTTAATCTTTAACTCATTTCAGTTATTGGGTTTCTTAAGGAGTTATCTACACTCAGCGTACTTTAAAAAGTGAGTGCTTCATTGTGATTTTGTTATTTTGAGACAGTAGTGTACCTTTAATATTTGAATTAGAATCATTCCTGTGCAGAAATAATGCAAATATTATGCACAGTTTTGTACATCTTAATTACTACTTAAAAATATGGTGAACTCTATTTTTACTTCTAAAACAACTGTAACGTAAACGATACGAGGTTTAGATTCATGAACAGATTGTAAACAATCTGCTTAATTAAACTGGCAATGTTCCTTTTTTTTTGAGATTTTGGGTCACAGTGATGCTCAGGGATTCCTCCTGGCTCTGCACACAGGAATTACTAGTGGCAGTGCTTTGAGGATCATATGGGATGTCAGGGATTGAACCAGTGTAGGCCGCATGCAAGGAAAAACGCCCAACCTGCTGTGCTATTGCTCCTGCCCCCAAGGCAATGTGTTATTTTATTTTATTTTATTTTATTTTATTTTATTTTATTTTATTTTATTTTTGTGTTTTGGGCCACACACGGCTATGCTCAGGGGTTACTCCTGGGTCTATACACAGGAATTACTCCTGGCAGTGCTTGGGGGACCATATAGGATGCCAGGGATTGAATCCAGCTCTGCCGCATGCAGTGCAAACGCCCTGCCCTACTCGCTGGACTGTCGCTTGGGCCCCAAGGCAAGTTGTCACATACAATATGTTACTTTAAATGTGATATTTTATGAGTTTGTTTTGGAACTGAACATGAAGTAAATAGAAGTTGTCTTAAAAGTTCTTGTGATAGTTTTCTGTAAATTTCAGTCAGTAGGAAATTCTGTTTGCTTATATATATATCACTATCACTATCACTATCTTCCCGTTCGTCATCTATTTGCTAGAGCGGGCCCCAGTAATATCTCCATATGTCCTATCTCATGCTAGTAGAACCCAAAGGCATCCGCTTGCTCCAGGAACATAAAGAGCCTCAAACCATTATATTAGGTCATGGGAATGACCTCATATAAATGTTACTGGTATTTGGCATATCAAATACGACATGAGCAGCTTGCCAGGCTTGCCATGCGGGTGGCATACTCTTGTAGTCACCTCTAAATAAAGCATTTATTGATGAACCGCGCGAGCCGAGCTGGGCTGTGATAGTCTGGTCTGCTGGGTGGAGTTGTGACGAGAGGGAAGTCCGGATGTGGAAAATGGCGGGCCCCATGGAGTAGGGGGTCGCCTGGCTTGTTGTGAGGCTCTGCTGGGGTGACAGGCCAGGGTTAGAACCCGCCATGCCTCCCAGGCGCCTCATGAGCGGCTGGGCACAGGGAGAGCAAGTAGCAGCTCTGCCCATGTCTGAGAGTCTCTGGTTCAGCATACCTGGCCGGATTGAAAAAAAAACTGCTGCAGGGTGGATGTCGATGATCCAGGCTGTGATAGTCTGATCTGCTGGGGGAGTTGTGACGAGAGGGAAGTCTGGACGTGGAAAATGGCAGCCCCCATGGAGTAGGGTCCCAGGCGCCTCATGAGCGGCTGGGCACAGGGAGAGCCCATATACATATATATACATATATATGTATATATCTATGAATATAGTGAATGGGATTATAGTTGTATAGTTGACTGAAACCTTACATTGTTTATAGTTCCCTCCAAAATGATTATAACATCTAACTTATAAAAGTTGTGAAAACTTCACTTCACTTGTCTTCCTGGTCATCATCGATTTGCTCGAGCAGGCACCAGTAACATCTCCATATGTCCTGTCTCATGCTAGTAGAGCCCAAGGGCATCTGCTTGCTCCAGGAGCATGAAGAGCCTCAAACCATTCCATCAGGTCATGGGAATGAGGTCTATAATTGTTCCTGGTATTTGGCATATCAAATACAACACGGGTAACTTGCCAGGCTCTGCCGTGCGGGTGGCATACTCTTATAGTCACCAAGTGAAAACTAATACTTAAGAAATATATTACCTTGTTTGTGGTATATTTAGGCATTATTTTTACTAATTCTACTACATTAAACTAAAGTGTTATGCTGATTTTGAAACTTTAGGATTAATTTCACCTACTGTTTAGCAGCAGATTAGAAGATAACATGACAGTTCGTATAATATATAAATATGTAAATATGATAATTTTAAAATGCTGCCCCAGATAAGATTTAAATTATTGATTGTTTTATTTATATTTGTTTCTACAACCAGTTACAGATTACATACTGTTTCAGATTGCTATAAAGATAAACTTAAATGCCTTGAATATCTTGGCATAAATTAGATCTTGAAAATTAAACGTAAGTTTATCTTTTGCCACAATGAAATTATATTCAGTTGTAGAAAATTAAATTGTTTTATCAGTGTTTTCATTAAAACTATGAACACGTAAATGTATTTATAAAAAACGAGTATTTTCTAGGTCATAGTTTTAGTACATGGCTCAAACTTTTGCCTTGTACATAGTCAACTCGGGTTTGATTCCCAGTACCACATATGGTCCCTCCCTGCCCTTCTTGAAGTGGTTCGGGGTACAGAGCCAGGAGTAAGCCCTGAACACGTCTAGGTAGGACCCTGAAACAGAACTCGGACTAATAATTTCTCTTACAGTGTACTGCAAAAGTTGTGTGTGTGTGTGTGTGTGTGTGTGTGTGTGTGTGTGTGTGGCCATAGCCAGCAGTGCTCAGGGGCTAGCTTGGGGCAGGTGGGGGCAGATGGGGCACTCTCCTAGCAGTTAGGTTGTGTGCAGTGCATGCACTGAAGCTTGTTCAACTGCCTTACTAGGCCTTGGATGATTTTTTTAATTATGTTATTGTATGTAGTATTGCTTAAAAATTCAGATATGAACAGGCTTAGAAGTAATTTTCATAAAAAATTTTTTTAATTTGTTTTGGGAGCACATATAGCAGTGCTCTGGGGGTCACTCTTTGCAGTGCTTAGGAGACTGTTCAGTGCTGGAGGCTGAACTCCCTCAAGTATATATTTGCTCCTGTCAGTTAAAAAGTAATTCTGTTATAAAGACTTTTGTTACTGTAAGTACATTTTTAACCTGTGTATTCAGGTATTTATAGCACTATGTATTCTTCAGTATAAGTCAGAAGTAAAATAATCTTTTAAGTAGACCCATAATAATATCTACTGCATTTTTAAGTACTTGAGCATTATTATAGAAAAAATATGTGGTCTGATTATATAGATCAGTTTAAAATCCCACTTGATGCTTTTGTAGAAGTAGGTTGCTTTGTCAATTTCTCAGTAGTCTATGAGGGGAGTAATACAAAAAGACCCTACCTTATAAGGGATTAGTATAAGAATCAGTTGTTGAAACACCCTGTAAAGCAAATAACATAGGTTGGGGGAGAATAGGATTTGAGTGTTTATTGTATACATTACTAAGAGGAGAAGGAGTTTGGTATATTAAGGTAAAATTTGGATTTATTTTGGACATGATGGCTTTCTTTTGATAAGTTGCTTTTTCATATTTTGGTGCGCCACATATGTAAAATGTGCTTAGCAATAAAGGAGAAGGGTTAACTGAGGTCGGGTATACAGGAATATAATTTGAACTTCAACTCAAACAGTATGAGGTTTTAATTTATATTTTAAATATTAAATTTTTGTTAAGACTTTTACCATATAAATTATTACCAGAATTTTTTTTTTTTTTTTTTTTTGGGTCACACCTGGCAATGCTCAGGGGTTCCTCCTGGCTCTGCACTCAGGAATTACTCCTGGTGGTGCTTGGGGACCATATGGGATGCCGGGATCGAACCCGGCCGGCCCAGGCCGGCCGCTGCAAGGCAAACGCCCTACCCACTGGGCTACGCCCGCCTCTATTACCAGAAATTTTAAAAGATATGGTGGCTTATAGTATTTATTTTTCTTGCATGTTAGAGTTTTGGAGGGCAGGGATAAGGAGACTTAGTTTTGGGGAGACCACACCCAGCAATGCACAGAGAACTATATGCATACACTGTGCTAGCTCTGCCTAAACCCAGGGTAGGCATTTATTTAAAAGATTTTTGTTTGGTGGCTGTATCTTGGGGGGGGGAACAGGACTGCTACTCCTCACATGGTGCTCAGTTGTGTGCATGGACCAAACCCCAACCCCCTTTCTCTCTCCCCTTTGAGTTATTTCTCGTGTCCCCAAAGTTAATATTTTCTTATATGTTTTGTTTTTATTTGTCTTTGGGCCACACTTCACTGTGCTCAGGGCTTTCTTCTGGCTCTGTGCTCAGGGATCACTCTTGCAGGTTCTGGGAACCATATGGGGGTGCTGAAGATTGAACTCAGGTTATTTGTATGTAAGGCAAGCGCCTTACAACTACTGTACTATGGCTCTGGCCCCAAATTAATACTTTGACAAAAAAATTTGTAATAATTGGATTTCTGAGGGTATGTTCACAAAAAACTCAGTTAAGGAGTTGATAAGTCAGCAGTGGGTGATAAGTCAGCAGCCTGGGCTTGAGTGTATACCTTGTACGTAGGATGCCCGGTACAGTCCCAGGGACCACATATCTGCGTCATTGACCAAGTACTGAGCAGAAGGTAGAGCCCAGCACTACTTGGCTTAGTATTGACTGGAAGTGGCAATTACGTGGTCTCTAAGCACTACTTGGAAGGAAACCTCTATAGAGAAAGAACAGTTATTCCAGACAAAAAATCTGTTTTAATAGTCTTTCCAACTTTCCAATTGCCTGTCCCCCATTTTTATTGAGGTAGCATGATTTACTGTACAGTTACTGATGGTTTGTGCATACGTCCTTCCAGCACCACACCGACCACCAGAGTGCCCCCTTCCTTTCACTAATGTCCCCCTTCACATCTCCCCCATAGTTAATCTCTTCCATAGAACAACTGTCTAGTTCTGCCCTTGGCTTTTTGTTGTTCCCCCCCCTACTCTGATATTTAAAAGAAATTGGTAATATGTATAAAACACTGTTGCATGAGAGATTTTAAGAGTTTTGTTCAACTGTGTACTGTAGATTCTTTCATTTTTCTTCTGTTTAGCAAACTTTATTTTTGGTTTTTGACCCCACCTGGCCCGTGCAGTGTTCAGGGGTCACTTCTGGTTGTGCGCTGGGCACCACCTGGTGCTGGGATCAGTCCACTGCTCCGGCATGCAAAGCATTTACGCCAGCACTCGGAGCTATCTCCCTGAGCCTTAGGAGACTTGTCACATTTTCCAATTGTTCCTCATCCTTTTATGCAAGGTATAAAAGCAAGTGATTGGTGTTTCCATGTATTATTTATCTACTTTTCTATAGAGTCTAATTTTTTATAACCTCTGGCCATTTAATTTGAGGTTAACTGATGTAAAGAAATAAATGTTACTTAGAAAGTTTTGAGCTACTTGTATTGATTTCTTACCAGTTTTAAAAAGAAGTATATTTATCGGAGTGCATGCAAAGAACTTTATTTCCATTGCCTAAAATATTGTTTTATTCTGTTAGAAATATTTAATTTTTATCCATTGCTTTGGCCTTTCCTTAATCTTTTAAAAATAAAGTAATTTGAAATGATCTTATTAATTTTAAAGCTGGAGTCTGTATTAGGTTCTTAAAAGTCCTCACGTTTTCATTGTTTTGTTCTTCCATATAAAATGGAGGTTCAGTTTCAGGTTAATGTTCCCTTGGCCACCATTTGTTCATGACTTTTTTTTCCCTTAGACTTTCTAAATAATTCTCTATGCAGTTCCCTTTTGCTTGTTTGTGTGTGTTTGTTTTGGCCCCAGGACGTATTCCTGGTCTTTGCTCAGGGATCATTCCTGGCAGGCTCAGGACGTCTAAGCAATCAACTACTAATAGAATGTTTCCAAGATAAAATAAAATCTAAATTCTTTCATTTTAATGTTTTGTTATCTTTATCCTTCAGTCTCTAATCGAAGTTGGCCACATAGGTCATATATCATTTTAAATTCTTCGTAATTGTTGGCAAGGACAAATCCTTCGTCATTGATAGTATTGTAAGGCTTGAACTGAATTTTCTGAGCTGTTCTCTCCAAGATTTTATGATTTTGGTCATAATATGGAAATATTGCTCCTTTGAAACCATTTTGAATTTAATGTGCTTAAATTCACTTTAATGAGCTTAAATTCAAAATAGACTAAATGATAACTGGAGGCATGTAACTAACAGTTCAATGTGTAGTATCTAAAAATATAAACAATTTTTTTCGATTTTAACATAAAAAACTTTGAATGGTTAAGTGCTTGAGTTGAAAATTTAATCAGTATTGCCTTCATTTTTTAGCTATCTAATTAAAAGTTTTAGTTGAATACTAAATCTAAGACTGTTGGATTTGCATGTTGGCCCCTTTCACTGTTTCCTCCTGCGGCTATTGAAGAATTTTGAATGGTGAGGAATTTGTGCCCTTTGGCTCAGGTTGCAAGCCCACTTGATCAAGCCGGAGAAGCAGGGTCAGAACTATTCATCCCTTATCTTTTCCTTTGGGCTACTTGTAAATCCTGCCTTTCTACTCTTCAGAAATCTCTTTATATTGGACTTAAATAAAGCCTGGAGTATAAAAATGGGCATACTAGTGGATGCTTGATTGGGAGTCCACATGTTTATTTCACTCTATAAAAAAAGTGCTTTTTAAAAAATTGTAGTATACTGTTTATTTGCTGATGCAATTTTATTTATTTATTTATTTAAGTATTTTATTTTACCACCGTGAGATATACAAATAAAAATATACAATTAAAAAGTTCATATTTGGGTTTTGGTCATCAAGTGATGCAATTTTATTTAATTGCATTATTTTATCAGAGATAAGAGCATCCTGTTGACTGGGAAAGTGAAGTATGTGACACTCTCTCACATAGATTTTGAAATTTTACACCTTTAAAATTACATGTAAGTAAATTTAATTAGTGATCTTCTTTCTCACATAGATTTTGAAATTCTACACCTTTAAATTTACGTGTAAGTGAATTTAGTTAATTTGAATCAGACCCATGAAAAGCCCCAAAGTATTTTGATGTGCTTAATTCCTAGCATTTCTGATGATACGAAAACCTTGGCATGAATCAATTGCAGCACAAATGTATGGACTATAACAATGATGGTAGAAAGACTTTGAGTAAGGCCTAGGTTTAAACAAACACTTTGTTCTTATCTCAGCATCCCTTAAAAGTATACAGCATTGGTTCGGGACCTCAGGACCACCCATCACCCTGGACATCCGATACTCCTATTTATTCAAGAAGCTTGTGATGTATCTGTGTGCCAGTGGGGGATGGTGTGTTTATCAGTGTAGGGAATCACAGTTAGGTGATTTTACCCCAACAAAAGCAGCAGCGTTGTTTATAAACTGAATTATGTCCCTGTAGAATTATACTGTATAATCTAATTTACACTGAATGCTTGCTATTTTATGTGCTTGATGGTTGCAGTTTTTCATATTGCTGATTGTTCTGGAAAGTTAAAATGGGTTCCCATTAAGATTTGCTTCTATCCGTTATAGCTTTTTTTGGCTTGCAGAGCCCACTTTTTCTCTTTCATTATGTAAGTGATGTGTTTCCTTTTAGTTAGGTACAGATATCCAACCTATCAGTAGAATGTTTGGGTTTATATGAAATACCTTAAGAATTATAACTTTAATTTAGGTATTTTGTGCATTAAAATGCTTGTTTTGAGCTAGATTTTATTTAAAATACTGTTGGTTTCTCCACCCCCCAAGTTAAAAGTTACAAAATAATGCAAAATAAAAACATTTAAACAATGCTAACCTTTTTATATGTATCATGGTAGCTTCTTATTTTTCTAAGTTATCTTGTTTCATTATTTGAGGTTTCTGAACTGTACCTTATTTCTCAGAACCCAGAATAAACAAAACAGGAGTGGTGATTGGAAAAAAAGGCTGCAGGATATTACAGTACTGAAGGTAGAACTAAAAGGGAATTCTAGTAATTTATTGTAGCTCCTCTTCTCTTATTCCCTTAATAAAATGTCTTCTTTACTATTTGGGTTAAAGAGTTACCCAGTTCTCAGAATACTTATTTTAATAGAGTATATATTTCATACTTCTTATGTTGGGTAACATGGGGATAAATATTGCTTAGTCCTGATTTCACGATTAAGGCATAATGTGCTATGAGCTTTTAAATATTTTGTTTTTCAAGTTCTTGTTCAATGTTTTTTTGTTTCTTTGGCTACACCCAGTGGTGCTTAGGGCTTACAGGTAAGCCAGGCTCTGCTTCAGGGACCTCTGGGTGGTAGGGGATGGAGTGGAGAGAGAGGTGGGCAGGGTCTCCGGGACCACATGGGATACTAGGGATTAAACCTAGTTCCATGTGTAAGGCAAGTTATGCTATTTTTCCAGCCCCTATTTTAATTGCTTTTAAGCTGTTTTTCCATACATCTAAATGTATAAGATACAGGTAAAGTTTTTGAAAGACTGATAGTAAAACTGAGCCAAAAAAATTAGAAAAGGGCATTGCTCTTGCTCCAAGCCGTATAGATAATGATAGGCCTCAGTTTATCCTTCTCCAAAAGTCTGATTCTTTATTTAGGTTTGCAGATGACATGATTGGAACCTCAATGATAGTACAGTGGGTAGAGCATTTTTGCCTTGCATGCAACCAGTCTGGGTTTGATCCCCAGCATCCTGTATGGTCCCCTGTGTACTGCCAGGAGTAATCTTGAGTGCAGAATCAGGAGTAACCCCTGAACATCGCCGGTTTTACCCAAAAAAAGGAAAAAAAAAAAACAACCCAACTTTTTTTTTGGCCCGGGGTGCTCGGGGCTCCTGGCTCTCCCCCAGGTTCCGGGGTGGGGCTGGGCGGGCGACCGGCCGCCGGCGCGGGCAGGCGGCTCCTGGCTCGCCACAGTTCCTATAGCTTTAAACTTTTACAGTTCCTATAGCTTTAAATGAAATTCTGTCATATACTTTTAAACTATAATGTTCTTGCACATGATATTTTTGTGCAGGTAAGTACTTTTGTGTAAGTACTTTTAAGAGACTTCTAAGACTAGGATTTAAAAGGTGTGGTGTGCATTTTTATGTAAAATACCATTTCAATAAAATATTAATCTTTTACATTAAAAAGTATTGTTCCTTACATTTGCATAATAGTTTTAAAAGGTCAGTGATATTTAATGCTATGGTTTTTCTGTCATTCCTAGATAAATAGAAAAGTCTAAGATAAATTTATGAGTATGAAAAATTATTGATATATATTTAAAAGCTCCTTATGTTTCTTATTACTAGCAGTGCAGTGGTTTATCTGGATTTAATACCTAGAATTACAAAGTTTAAGATACTGGTCTTTGCTTTCATTGACTTTCAAATTTAGTCTTTTTTTCTGTCCTCAATGAAATATTTTAACTCCTCTTTAGAAAATGTTTGTTGGCATTTTGCTAACGTTTAAATCATCACTAAGATGTTGATTTGGGGAGAGTTTTAAGGGCCCTCTAAATCTTTCAGATTTATTCTCTGTCATCTTGATATGGGAAAGTATTCGTAAAAATCAGTCATTAGTATTTGAATCTTGTTATTCCAGATACTGTTGAAATGATTCATTTTCTGGGGCCGTAGCAGTAGCACAGCGGGTAGGGCGCTTTGCCTTGCATGCGGCTGACCCATGTTCGAACCCTGGCATCCCATACCATTTCTTTTCTTTTCTTTTCTTTTCTTTTCTTTTCTTTTCTTTTCCTTTCCTTTCTTTTCTTTTCTTTTCTTTTCTTTTTTTTTTTTTTTTTTTTTTTTTGGGTCACACCTGGCAATTCCAAAGGTTTCTCCTGGCTCTGCACTCAGGAATTACTCCTGGCGGTGCTCGGGGGACCATATTGGATGCCGGGAATCGAACCCTGGCTGGCATGGGCTGACTGCATGCAAGGCAAGCGCCCTACCCGCTGGGTTATCGCTCCGCCCCAGAACCCCGGCATCCCACATGGTCCCCTGAGCACTGCCAGGAGTAATTCCTGAGCAAAGAGCTAGGAGTAACCCCTGAGCATCGCTGGGTGTGACCCAAAAAGCAAAAAAAAAAAATTATTCGCTTTCTATCTTAATATCAACGGGAGCTTGAAAGGATTAATCTACTGTGAAATGCAATTGTTTTTCGTGATACTAGATGTGTATACTAAATTGCTGTGAAATGCTATTGTTTTTCCATATACTAGATGTGTACACTAAATTACTGTGAAATGCTATTTTTTTCATATACTAGATGTGTATACTAAATTTGTTTAGTAACAATTTTTGTCATTAAAAATGAAAGTTTGAATGTTTTGCCTTTCAGAGCTCTTTACTAGTTGAAGTTTTCTTCAGCTTATGGGGCATACATTTTTAAGCAAATTTATGTATATAGCCTTAAGTGGTATGTTCAGTTAAATGTTAAAGGCCCCAGTGTTCTTGTAAGGCACTTGTCTTGCATATGGGGGGCCGCCCCAGAACCAGGTTTGATCTTCTGCACCTCACATGGTCCCCTGAACCTGCCGAGAGTGATCCCTGAGCAAGGAGTAAGCCCTGAGCAAAGCTAGGTGTGGCCCAAAAATTGAAAAAAATATATATTGTTCTTTCAGGGACCAGAGGTAGCACAGGGGTTAAGGCTCTTGCCTTGATGAATGACCTGGGCTTGATGCCCGGCACCACTTATGTCCGCACCACACCAGCACTGCCAGGAGTAGCCCCTAAGCATGCCACGTGTGGCCCAAAACAAAAGAAAGAAAAAGTTAAAGTAGAGGTTCAGTTTAAAGTTCCTGGTCTGCTGTGGGGACTAACAAGCAACATTTGGGGTTTTGCTGCCTGTTTTTATGCAGGCAACTGTGAGTATATGGTTTGATTTCTGGATTCTTTCTCCTGACACAGGCTTTATATTTGGAAATCGTGTTTTCAGATAGTGGTGTGGAGAGCCACAGAAAGGTGAGCATTTGTTTAGTGTAGATTTTTCAGTTTAGGATTGGGTGTTTCTTTCTTATGTGCAGACTCACTTGTTTCTGGGCTTCCCAGGCAGTGCTCAGGAGACTTGGGGAGCCTGTTAGTGATTCGTCACCAGCCTGTGGAGGTCACTGTCACAGCCCAAGGGTTCCGTGCTACTCTGGCTCCACAGGTGTGGGCGATCCCGAGGGTTTGGGGAGGGAGACATGGGGTCCTAAGGAATTAAACGGGGATCTGTATATGCCTGTTGGACATTCTGACCCTTCTGTGTTTATTCTTAAAAGATGCTATGATCAGTAAAATACATCAATAAATTTGCCTTGTTAGATATTAACCTCTTTTCTGTCCTATCTTTTCAAAGCATCTAATCACAGTTAGACCTCCAGATATTGCTAAAGTTAATACAGGATTTTCCATTATATTCAGATTTCAACATACCTAGATCATCCAAATTTACAACATCCTAGTTTTAGAAAATCTTTTTAAGACCTGAAAGTTTTTTCAGGTTGAGATTTTATAAACTTGTGCTGATTTATAGTTTTCTATTTTTACCTATGAATAGGAAAAAAGAAATATTCAAATTATTAAAGCAATGTTATCTCTAGATTTTATTCTAGTACTCTAATCTGATGAATTATCATTTTTGTGTTTTGTTTTGTGGCCACACTTAGCTCTGCTCAGAGCTTATTCCTGGCTCTAAGGGATCACTCCTGGTGATGTTGGGGTACCCTTATGGGGTGCAGGCAATTGAACCTGAGTTCAGTGGCATACAAGGCAAATGCCTTGTGCTCTCTACTCTATTTTTAAGACCCTAAGTGGTTTCTCACTTTTATCTCCTTCTCCGCTTGTGTGTTCTCCTTCCCCCCTACTCCCCTTTTGGAAGGAAGCCTGAGGCCTGAGCTTTAGCGATACCAGGAAAAAACAAACATTCTGCAGAATGTGTCTGTCTTTAGCAAAAGTATCTTCCCTTGGAGAAGAGTTTAGATAAATGAGGTTAACAACATAAAAAAAAGTTTCATGACTGTATTCTAAATTGCTTGTTTTTTTTTTTAGACACAACTGAATATTGTTGTCAATGAGGAAAATATAATTATTTGGGATTATTACAATTAACTTAAATTGACTTTAAGTTAAGCTTAAATCTACCACTTTGTTTTTTTGCTTTTTTGGGGTCACACCTGGCAATGCTCAGGGGTTACTCCCTTCTGGCTCTGCACTCAGGAATTACTCCTGGCTACTTAAATCTACCACTTTTGATTTTAGCTTTGGTTAAGGTTTTTTTTTTTTCCTTTTTTGGGTCACACCCGACAATGCTCAGGGGTTTCTCCTGGTTCTGCACTCAGGAATTACTCCTGACGGTGCTCAGGGGACCATATGGGATGCCAGGGATCGAACCCAGGCCGGCACGGGCCGGTCTCGTAAGGCAAGCGCCCTACCTGCTGGGCGATCGCCCGGCCCTGGTTAAGGTTTTTATAACTTTAAAATTTTGGTGACAACAGCGTTAGGAAAGTAAGGGATTTCCAGCTCAGACAGTTTCCCAGAAGATTTATGTTGTTTATTTCTCAAGTTCTGAAACTTTTCAATGTTTTTAAAATCACTATCACTATCACTATCTTCCCGTTAATCATCTATTTGCTAGAGCAGGCACCAGTAATATCTCCATATGTCCTGTCTCATGCTAGTAGAACCCAAAGGCATCCGCTTGCTCCAGGAACATAAAGAGCCTCAAACAATTATATTCGGTCACGGGAATGACCTAATATAAATGTTACTGGTATTTGGCATATCAAATACTACACAAGCAGCCTGCCAGGCTTGCCGTGTGGGTGGCATACTGTTGTAGTCACCTTTTTAAAATATTTTAATAAAAATCCTTTAAAGCTGTTATATCATGCACCATCTCAAAGAGCAAATTCTGCAAAGGGGACATTGTGGTTGGTGACCCAGAACCAATATGACAAATCAATTGAGAACAACTTAAAAAGTTATGAAATTCAGAAAACGGTCTTATCCTGCATTAAATGCTCCAGTTGGCTCTTCTTTTTATGATTCTACAGTTGCTTTTTGTATGTATCTTGTTTAAATAACTTGTCTATTTTTGTCCCTCCATGTCAGGTAACTTTTATTAATGCTATTATTATATATTTTACTTTCCTCTTTTCAGTAAACTCTGGAAAAGCAAAAACAAAATAAAATAAAATTTTGGTGACAGTAGTTTTGATAATATTCAAGAAAGAATGAGTCTGATCAAAAGCAATGGTTAGGTAATTACTGATTTTTGTAATATTTACCTAAATTCCCAAATAAAGTATATATGAAATACTTTGGAAGACTTTGTCACCCAAAGTCTCTTACTCCCTTCTACAAGATGTCTGTCAAAACCAGCTGTTATCTAAAGGTAATGCTTATGTGTATCATATATTTACCTTAAAGACTTTTTCTTTATTTTTTTTTAATTGAATTACCATGAGCTACACAGTTACAAAGTTGTTCATGATTGGGTTTCAGTCAGTGTCCCAATACCCATCGTCCACCAGTGTACATTTCCCACCACCATGTTCGCAGTTTCCCTCCTATCACCCCTTACACACCGGTCTGCTCTCTGTCTCTCTCTCTTCCCTCTCTCTCTCTTTTTCCTTTTGGGCATTATGGTTTGCAGTGCAAGCTTTGAGAGGTATCATGTATACCCGTTTACCTCCTTTTTAGCACTCTGTTCTTACTGAGAGTGAACATTTCCAACTCTCATTGTCATAGTGGTCCCTTCTGTTGGAAACTTTTAAAATCACAAATTAACACTCATAAACAGTGAAAACAAATTGATACTAGTTGATTTAGAAATGTTCTTTTACTTCCTTAAAGAATAGTTCATGAAGCTTTTTCTTTCCACAGATTAATAAAATGCAAATTAGGTGTGGTAAAAACTAAAAACATAGAAAACATAGTGTAAAATTGCTGAAGGACCTATGTTTCTCCCATTTTCTTATCTGTATTTCTGCTATCATTTCTACATCTTAATGTACAATTCCCTTTACTTAGCCCACATGCTTTTAAGTCTTTTTGTGGTTTTTGGCCTTCACTGGAAAAGCATAAGGAGAATGGACAGGGATCTCATAATTAAAGAGAGTTTTGGGGGTCATTATATATATTTGTAAGATGCTAAAATATGTTACGTTATATTAACTAGGAGTACCCTTTTTAAAATTTAATACAATTTAAAAATCTTTGCATTAAAAGAATTTAAAACCTATTAGTGCTCAAGGGCCCCTCACGTGTCTCTGTGGGGAGGATGTTCCTCCGGCTGTGGTTGCAAGAACTCCAAAGGTTTTGCTGAGAGGTAGTTGCTGCTAGAGTACCTGGGGCCTATGTTAGTTTCAGTATGCAAAGCACGAGCTCCAGCCCTTAGATTTCCTTGGCACCAGGCATACTTTTAAACACTAGTTATTACTTTATTTTACATAATAAAGTAATATGTTATTACTTTATTATGTAAAATAATGTTTTAAAATAATATGTTTATAATATTTACAATG
This sequence comes from Cryptotis parvus, assembly GCA_021461705.1. Classification (NCBI taxonomy): domain Eukaryota; kingdom Metazoa; phylum Chordata; class Mammalia; order Eulipotyphla; family Soricidae; genus Cryptotis; species Cryptotis parvus. The sequence goes on along the minus strand of JAJIBD010005852.1, from coordinate 122,057 downwards.
TATATAATAATGTTTATAATATAATATATAATGTTTACATATATTTCATATTATATGAAATATGTTTTTAAATTTACTTTTTAGTGTAATTTTCTTAAAGAATAAATATAAATGTACTTAGATAATATGAAAATGGTAAATATAAGCTATCTTCTGCTAGATTAACTTTAAAAAGAGAATATATTCACATATTTCTTCTGCTTGTCTACCTCTTCACCAGATCAACAAACATTGCTTTTTTATTTTATCTTTTTTTTTTTTTTTTTGGGTTACACCCATCGATTCCTGGCTCTGCACTCAGAAATTACTCCTGGCAGTTCTCCGGGGGCATATAGGATGCCGGGGATCAAACCCAGGTCAGCGTGTGTAAGGCAGATGCCCTACCCACTGTACTACCACTCTGGTCCCTTATTTAATGTTTTTACTAATACTAAGTTCCCACTTGTAACTGCCCTTACTGGATAGGCTCTCTTTAATCATCATTTCATCTGGTTTTCTGGTCACCCAAAGACTCTAACTCCCTTCTACAAGACTTCTGTCAGAACCAGCCCATTCACTCTGAAATTCTTCTTTGGTTTCATGCTTATATTTAAGCAGCTTGTACAGGATGTGTCTGTGTGAGTTCATGCTTATATTTAAGCAACTTGCTGAAGATGTGTGTGTGTGTGTGTGTGTGTGTACGCATACACGTACAGAGAATGCGTTGTTACAGAGTGTTAAGTGTCAAGATAAGTGTTTGCAGGGAAAGAGGGAATTACATATTATAAGGGTGACTGGATGAGGTTAGCTTGGTTGTGAGGCAGAAAGAGTGGGAATAAAGGGTGCTACTGTAGTGGAAGATGAAGCTAAAACCAAGACTGTGAATGGTTAGACCAGGTTATCTTCTCTTAGTTCCTCGTGCTGAGCGTTTCTATTACTAAATTTCTTTTACAGGTACTCCCCAGAAGCTTGATTATCTATTTGTTTTCTGAGTAAGAGTTGACTTTGAGCCAGACATCCATCTATACCTTTTATTATCATAAAGTGTATGGATCAAAAAATCATAAAAAATAATTTTTCAATTAAAATATTATGTAATTGCCTTTTTCTAACTCCTGGCTCTGCACTCAGGAATTACTTCTGGTGATATGGGATGCCAGGAATTGAACCCAGGTCGGTAGTATACCAGGCAAACACCCTCTCTGCTGTAGTTTCGCTCTGGTCCCACCTTTTCATATTTCTTATTTTGTAATTGCAGTATCAGGGACCATACCCAGTGTCAGACTTCTGAACTTAATACTCTTTTGATTTGCTAAAAGGAACCTTTACCTGCGCTTTTGCCTATACTTGTTTTCTATACTTTTCTTCTTCCCCCTTGTACACAGTGCTTTCCTTACCTCAAATTCCTTCCTATTTACATTTAGTTAAAGAATCCTTGGCATCTTTAGAATTTATCTACAAATGCCTATCCATTCTCTGAGGTGTTTCCTTATCTTTCCCATAAGTATTGCAGACCTCCTTGCAAATTTCAAAACTGGCTAAGTAATAGTTCACTTGTTATAGATTGTCTTCGTCATATTTTGGGTTTCTTATTTGTTTCTCTAAAATTTAAATTGTAAGTTAAGTTTAAGTTTAAAGAACTATTTTTACCCAAAGCGTACCCAAGTATTCTCCACAATACATAGATGCACATCTTTTATATAATGTCTACTCTAAAGCTTTTCTTCAACAATAGAAAGTTCGTGCATACATTAGGTATATTTTTACCTACTTATGTTGGATAAGAAATACAGATTAGGGCTGTGGAGATGGCCCATAGGTTGGAGTGTATGCTTTGAAAGCCAGAGACCTGGGTTTGTACCCTGGCACCAAATTGTCTCTTGAGTCCTACTTATGAGCACCACCTGAGTACTGCCAGATGTGGCCCAAACATACATACATACATACCTACCACATACATACATACATACATACATACAGTGTCAGTGTTGTTAGGGAAATAAGCGATGTTAAGTGGCAATTCTAGACGCAGTTGTTTGACCTCCAGCTTCAGTGCTTGCTAGCGTTTTGATTTTTGTTTTTGTTTTAGAGTGGGGGAGGGCGGCCCGACCTCTGTGCTCGGGATTTATTCTTTATTGTGTGCTCAGGGATCACTTCTGGCAGAAGCCTGGGGACCATAGAGGGTCATGTGGGTTGTTGGGGATTGAGCCCAGGTTAGCCACATATAAGGCAAGAGCCTTAACTGCTGTACTATCTCTAGCGCCCGTTTGGTTTTCTTGTTATGTGACAATCCCAGTATAGAAGTCAGATGGTTGGTTCAGTGCTAGGGCTGGCAGGGAGGCACTGGGCTGTGCTCGGGACCACCAGCACCATGCCCGGTGGTGCTGGGGAATCATGTCGTGCTAGGATTGAACTCTGAGAGTAGGTGAGTTTTATTTCTTCAAGAAAGGGAAATGTGCTAGAGATTGTGCAGCAGTTGAGGTACTTGCCTTGGACGGAGCTGACCTGGGTTCAGTCCCCTGGCACCCCATATGTTCCCCAAACCCCACCAAGAGTGATCCCTGATCATGGAGCTAGGACCAAAGTCCTGAGCCTCCAGGCATAGTCCAAAACTAAAACAACAAAGAATGAAAATGTTTGGCTTTGATATTAGGATCAAAAACTTGCTGAAATGGTAAAATGATACAGGTATTTTAGGGTAGAAATAGCTTTTTGAGTTTAGAAATTATATATGACACATGGAATTTCCAGGAGTCCCTTTCCACATTGACGTGTTGAGACCAGCACATACCACTGGTGGGTCACAGTTGATTGTTGTTTAACACAAGTATTAGCATCCTGAGTTAGTTGAGTTAATGGGGGGGAGAGGCTGGAGAGATAGTATAGGGGATACAGTGCATACCTTACCTATGGCCAACCCTCGTTTGAACTTCAACACCACGGTGCCACCTGGGCCCTAGAGCACTGTTGAGTGTGCCCTTCAGTTTTCCTGGGAATCTCAGGCACTGCATGGGCAGCCTGAGCAGCACCTTATCCTTGGCTCTTACACTGTGCTGGGCTGAGAATCACCAGAATTGGTCCCTGGGTCTCCTGAGCACTGCTAGGGCAGCTTCTTGCTCCTAATTGAAATCAGTGTGACTTTTTTTTTCCCTCAAATTGGTTTCAGAGATACATAAACACTATTGTAGAAATTGAAAACCAGTATTTCTAGATTCTGCCTACTGCCCAGAAAGAGAAAGAGAGAAAGAAGAAAAGCTCCTGCCATAGAGACAGGCTGGGGCTGGGATGGGGTTAGGGGATGGGGACGGTGGCAGTAGGGAAACGGACCATTTGTGGTGGGAAATGTCACCTGTGAAGGGATGGGTATTAGAGCACGCTATGACTGAAACGCAGTCACGAACAGTTTTGAAACTGAATCTCACAGTGATTCAATTAAAGACAAAACCAAACCAAACCAGTGTTAAAGGAACATTTTAAATTAGGAAACAGCCTTTATGCCCGCTTTAAATGTTACTTTCTCAGCAATGATTGATTTATCTCTTCACCCGCCTGTATCTGTCCTACACATTGATGTTTTGCCTTTGCCCTCTGCAATAATCTTTTCATTTCATATCTACTTAATTTTTTGCCATCCTACTCGATTTCTCAACACAGCCTCAAGAAGCAGCTCTCCAGTCTACTGTTAATTTTATCCCCCCCATCAATTTTAGTTAAAAATGTTTGTCGCTGTCATTTCTCTGCTATACATTTCATGCTATACATATTCTCTTATTTCCTATTTGTTTGGTCTGTTACAAGATACCAAGCACAGGTGGGGTTGTATAGCACGATGGAGTATTGGAGACCTAGTTTTAGCTAGAAAAAAAAATCCTAAGTCACACAGGATGTAGATGTATGTCCTCTTGCATTACAAATTCACCTTAGTTTTTCATTTCATGCATTATGATCTTTCCAAAGCATTGTTGTATTTCGTATTCCACTCTTTTGCTAGCCTCAACATTTTGTCAGTTTTTCCCCACCCCCTTCTCTTTCTTAACTTCCACCCCCACTCCCTTTTCCTGGTGTAAAGAGCTTCTGTAGGAAATTGATAATCGGTGTCTTTCAGCTTCAAAGTCTTTAAGCACATAGAGCTGGCTGCTAGGAGAAATTGACCAAGTTCCTGTGATGCTTGTCAGTTTCTCTGATTAATCAATTTTTCTTTACTGGAGACAGTTTCCAGAGAAAACCAGCTTGACATTTCAGTCATTTGTCCATTGTTGCCTGGCTTGAATCTGGTCTTCTGTTAACTATTGGATTAGCTTTTTATCATAAACTGTGTTTTTTGTCTTTCAGATTCTTTATTCCAGTGTGAAGAAGCAATTTTCTGTAATCGCAATAATTACAACTAATTTTAATACTTGCACAATATGTAAAGCTTTGCAAGTATTGTGCAAGTATTAAAGCTGGAAGACAATAACTGTGGACCAAAATGGATGTACTTCTTTCCTGACTTTTGTTTTCTACAAAACCTAATGAAAAAGAATACCAAAAATATTAAAAGAAAGTTATGCTATTATAGAAATTACCGTGCAGAGATATCCAGGAAAACTAGGGAGAGTTAGTGTGCTGTTCTTTCCCTGGGATGTTTTTAAAAATGTCAAGTATTGTTATCCTTAGAATCGGAGTTCAAAGAATTTGACTTCAGGTCATGGACAAGTTTGAGCAGCCAAGTTAGCCTGTAAGGCTGTAAGATGATGAAGAAATTTACAAAATGGTTGAAATGTACTTAAAGTATTCGCTAGGCATTACATAAATGTGTTTGCACATACTGCTATTAGACATAGACAAGAAGAAATATAGACAAGACTATTATAGCAAGAAGTTAATTTTACTGGCCTTTGGCTCTGTCATAAGATGGAGTGATGTTGGTGCTGCAAATGTGTTTTGGAAATAGTTTTGTGGTTTCTTAGTGTTTACTAAAAGAAAAGGAGAAAGAAGCCATTGTTCAGTGAGTTTAAATTTTTTTTGTTTATATAAAATTCATCCTAATTTTTCATTTGTCATATGACTTCTTAATGCATTATACCTTGGTATGGATCTCCTAGAAAAAGATGTGGATTGTAATATTTTTCACATTGTTGAAGAATACACTTTTTGGGGAAGAATTCTCTGTGAGGCATGATTCTATGCAGTCAGGTACTAAGAAATTCTTGGATGATGACCAGTAATCTGTGTTAGTCTTGATTAAATCTTTTATTCTTTGGCTTACAATTTAAAAGACCCTGGCTGTACAGATCTAAGTGCTTGCCTTGTGTGCTGCCAGCTGGCACCGCGTGCTCCAATGAGCACCTCCAAGAGTAATCTCTGAGCACAGATGGGTATATCTCAGATCACTCTTCTCACCCAAAAGGAAAAAAAAAGATCTCTTAAACATATCCTTTTTTTTCCCCTTTTTGGGTCACACCCTCAGCGATGCTCAGGGGTTACTCCTGGCTCTGCACTCAGGAATTATTCCCTGGTGGTGCTCGGGACCATATGGGATGCCGGGGATCGGACCCTGGCTGGCACAGGCCTGCCGCTGCAAGGCAAACTCCCTACCCGCTGGGCTATCGCTCCAGCCCCTCTTGAACATATCCTTAACATTTTCAGTGATTAGTTGTCAAAGCCAGTGACAAAAAATATTCAGGACATCCAGGAAAAGTAAAGTTGAAACATAAAGCAGATGAGCTAAATGCTTAGAAAACAGCTCTGCATCTTACCACCTTAAAAGGAGAGTAAAGTTAGATCAAGATTTGTAAATGATGATAGTGATGGTCTGGGAAGTTGGAATTTGGCCAGCATACGTGATTGTGTCATTTGTAAAAATAAAAAGTACATGCCAGAGCATAGAACAGTGGATTGGGCACTTGCTTTGCCTGTGGTTTATCAGACTTTAATTCTAGCACCCCATAGGGTTCTCTGAGCCTGTCAGGAGTGAGTGATCCCTCTAGGGCAAATCCAGAGTTTGCCCTGACCACCACTGGATGTGTGGCCTAAAAACAAACAAAAAGAATCCAAACCAAATCAAAGTGCTACACATTCCTTTTCACCAGTAGCTTCTTGGAATAGCCTCTGGTCATTAGCACCTGGCTGCCTTTTTTTTTTCCTTTGAAGCAATTTTGTTTTTTTTTGGGTCACACCCGGCAATGCTCAGGGGTTACTCCTGGCTCTGCACTCAGGAATTACTCCTGGCGGTGCTCGGGGGACCATATGGGATGCTGGGATCGAACCTGAGCCTGCTTGGGCCGGCGCGCAAGGCAAACGCCCTACCCACTGAAGCAATTTTCTTAAAAGCAGCTATCCCAATTTTTCAAGAGTAGTAATTCCAAGCTTTTATTATTATTATTATTATTATTATTATTATTATTATTATTATTACTACTACTACTACTACTACTACTACTACTATCAATATCATTTTTATTTAAAACATTTTTTGCTCTGTGGCCAGGGAAATGGCTGAGAGGTCTGGAATGCGGGCTTTGTGTGCTGAAGATCTCTGGCACTGTGTGGTACATCTCCCCTGAGCTTCCACTGGTAGAGCTCTAAAACTAAACCAAAACAAAGGAAAAGCCTGTCCTGCTGCAAATCAAATAGTTTTGTGCAAATATTTAGCTTAGTTTATATGCTTATTATATGAACAGCTTACTGACTCTCCTCAGACACCACAGCATTGCAACAGAATATTTTCATTTCTTACCCAGTGTCAGCTTGAAAATGTCTTACCACTTACAACTGCTAAAATTCTTCTTGCTTAGACTAAACTCTTTTCTACAAAGTGAAAAAAAAGCAATTAGAAAACTATCAGTGCCTTCTTTTTTCGGTGTTTGGACCATACTTGGTAATATTTAGGTTTTTCTCCCAGCAGTGCTTGAAAGACACTGTATTGATGCAGTATTGACTCCTTGGAAAGCCTGCGCTCATGCTCTTCGAGTCATCTCCCTGGCACAAATATAAATGCCGTTTATTAGTCACTATATTTTGATAATTCATGGACCAGAGAGCATTTAAAAATTGGGGTGATGTGGAAAAACTCAATAATTGACTTTCAAAAAATAATAAGGCTGTAGATCACAACTTACAACACTAATAAATAAATAGCACTCTGTTATAAATTCCATGTGCCAAATTGATTGTTATAGAGTGCTCTTTTTGTTTCGGGGACACACCTGGTGGTGCTCAATGTCTACTACTGGTTCTGTGCTCAGAATGGAGGGGCTGAATGGCAATCTGGTGTGCTGGAAATCGAACCCAGTGTTCAGGAGTTACTCCCAGCTCAGTTCACAGGAATAACTTCCAGTAGTGCTCTGGAGACAGAGGTACATGGATTGGAATTCAGGACTCCAATCCGCTAAACATGCACTCCAGGCTTTTGAGCTGTTTCCCTGGCCCTACCATAGAACACTTATGTTGAATTTTTCTAAATTGTTCTTGTGACCATAAATGCTTGCAGTTGATAAATAAAAAGACTTGCTTTTTGAGGGTTGGAAGTTTCTGTGTGTGTGTGTGTGTGTGTGTGTGGACGTGTGTGTGTGTGTGTGTGTGTGTGTGTGCGTGCACGTTCACTCACATCTATGCTGGTAGCAGTGGGAGAGAGAGATTTTCACTGCCAGGAATTTAAGAACCATCTACTTGCAAGGTATGTGCTTTGTAGGACTAAGCTACATTCTTAGTCCCAACAAGTAAGTTCTTAGAAAAGTATTAAGTTTTTTTTAAACAGTGAGTGAAACAATGCAGCTAATATATAAGAATTTCATTAAGTGACTTTGTAGTTGAGATTAGGTTTTTTTTTAAAGGGAGGCAAGAGTTTTATAATTAAATGATACTTATTTAGAAAGATGTGAGGGAGAGAGAGAAGAAGAATGTATTCAAGAGACAACATATCTCTCCAGAGTGTAAAAGGCAAGCAGAGAGACAAGCAAGCGAGATACAAGGGCAAGGCAGACACAAACTTATAGAGCAAGCACAAATAATTGTCGAAAATGATAAAACCAGCCTAGAACTGAGAATTGAATATAGGCAAAAAGATACACTGGATAACCTCTAAACTTGCATATTGCAGTGCACAATGAGTAAGAGAAGAGAGAGAGAGAGAGAGAGAGAGAGAGAGAGAGAGAGAGAGAGAGAAGAGATAAAGAGCCTGCCATAGAGACAGGCTGGGGGCAGGCGGAGGAATTGGGGTTATTGGTGGTGGGAAATGGGCACTGATGAGGGGATGGGTGCTGGGACACTGTATGACTGAAACCCAAACATGAACATCTTTGTAATTGTATATCTCACAGTCATATAATAAAATATTAAAAAAAAGAAGAGCAAGCACATAGCACAGTGTTTGAATACTGAAAGAATACTAGATTTTGGAGCTATTTTCAGTATAACAATATTAAATACTATTAAATTATTGGCATTATTAGCATTTTTTCCTGTCACTTCCCAAAATATCTAGGCAGTCTGCAGAACAATGACACAAGCCCCGAATTGTAGTGGTTGTCAATTTTTGTGTGTAAAGATTTCCACCATGTCTAATTTCAAACTATTAATTTGTTGTCAGTGAATGGGAAGTTGTAATGAAATACAGAGTGGCTTCCCATAATATAGTACAGATTAATAAAGAATCTCAAGAACTTGTATAATAGTTATTGTGGTAAAAAACAGGAAATAATAACTGATTATTTTTCCCTTTTTAAAAAAATTTTATTATACTACCTTGAGACACACAATTACAAAGGTGTTCATAATTGGTTCTTGATAATACAGTATTGCAGCACCATCCCTCCACCAGTGCCCCATTTCCACCACCAATGTACCCCACCCCCTCCCACTCACCCCCAGGCTGCCTCAATTGCAGGTAGCCCCGTTTCCTCTCTTTCTCTCTCTCTGTCTCTGCTTCTCCCTCTTCTTTTTACACATTATGGCTAGCCCTGCAGATACTTAGAGTTTATCACTTAAGTCTCTTTGTGTATATTCAATGGTGAGTTTTAATCTGCCATTGCTTAGTAAAACACTGTTATCTATTTATATCCTATTAATGAATGCAGTCATTCTATACCTGTCCTTTTCCTTCTAACTAATTTCACTCAGCATGATAGTGTCCATGTCCCTCCATTTGCAGGTAAATTTCATAATTTCGTCTTTTCTGACAGTTGCATAGTATTCCATAGTGTAGATGAACCACAGTTTCTTTAGCCAGTCCTCTGTTCTCGGGCATTTAGGTTGTTTCCAGATTCTAGCTATTGTGAATAGCGCAGAGATGAATAAAGAAGTACAGATAGTGTTTCTGCTATGTGTTTTTTGGTTTCTTGGGTGTATTCCCAGGAGTGCTATTGCTGGATCAAATGGGAGCTCAATATCTAGTATAACCTTGATATTTTACTGGGTCACAACTGATTATGCTGGGGTCCCTCCCAGCTCTGTGCTAAAGAGTTGTTTCCAGTGATGCTTAATCACCTAGTGGTACGAAGGATCAGACCTGGGCCTTCTACACACAGAGCATGTTTTGGCCAGTTGAGCTCTCTCTCTTACAGCATTTTGTTGATGCTGATTTTAGTTTTTTGTTTACACTTTGCTCTGGCTCTTTGCACAGTGATTACTCCTGGCAGTGCTCAAAGAGACTGTCTGGGGTGTAGGTGATTGAATTATGGTTAAGTCACATGCAAAGGCAAATTCCCTACCTGCTATACTTTCTCTCCAAGTCCCTCTAGCTTCCTGTACTTAAAATTTTAATAATGACTTTAATGTTATTTATGCTATTTTTAGGTTTACAATACTTCTCATGAACATAATTCAGACACCACACATCGACATTGTAACCATCTTGCTTCCCAAAAGAACCCTTGTCCCTTTTTCCCCACTAATTGTATGGGTCAGTTCCCCAATTATGTTGCCTTTGGATCTTTGTTGATACTTCACTGTGTAACTTGAAGTCCCACGTATGTTAGACATCATTCTGTATGTGTCCCTTTCATTCTGACTTCCCTTGGCATACTATCTTGTAATTTCATTCATTTGGTGTAAATTGCATGACTTTGTTCTTTGTTAGAGCTGCATAGTATTCCTTCCAGTATTGGCAGGATAGTGGTGAATTCTGTATTTAATAACTCTAATATTACTCTTGGAATTCATACAAACTTCACAGTCATTTTTGTTGAACTGGTCCAAGCCAACATTAGCACACTGCTGTGTTCCCTACTTGTTGTTTTGCATTATATGAGCATCAAGAGATCAAGAGTAAATATTTTTTTTATGAGGTATTATTTTACTACTGTTTCATTAAGGAGATACCTTTTTTTTTTGCCCTTTGGGTCACATCTGTGAGCAACGTTTACTCTTAGCTCTACACTCAGGAATTACTCCTGGTGGTGCTTGGGGGGACCATATGGGATGTCGGGGATCAAACCCAGGTTGGCCGCATGCAAGGCAAACACCCTACCCACTGTACAATTTCTCTGCCCAAAGAGATACCATCTTTGAATAAAAGATAAATCTAAAAGGACTGGGGGAATTGTTCATGTAGTTGAGCCCATGTACAGCATGTGTAGGGCCCTGAATTTGGTCCTTACCCTCACACACGCCCCTTTTCTCCTGCTTCCCGGCATCCCCAGGTACAATCCTGGTATCCCCCAGGCAGTAAACCTTGTTCTGAGCACTAGAGTGTTAGGTAGGTTCTCACTGCCTGGCTGCGCCTTCGTGTGCTTCCTGTTAGAAATACCATACTTAACATTGCTCAGGGGATACTCCCAGCTCAGTCACTCCTGAGCCTGGATCATTCCTCTGGTCAGTCATTCCTTTGGGTCATTCCTGGTTTTGCATTAAGAATCATGTGATGGGATTGAAAACAGGCCCCCTGCATGCAAAGCAGGAGCTGTTATCTTCTATGAACCCTTTGAGTTTCACCTCAAAGATTGTTTAAAATAACTATATGCTGTAGAATTGAAGTACTTTATTCACCTAATAAAATAGAGAATAGTTTTAAACACAAGAGGTAATACAAATTATACTGTACTGTAACAATGTTAAATATTAACATCTAATTTATGATATGTAATTAAAGAGGTGATTCATGTTTTAAAATTGTATAAGTGAAGTCTAGAAGTGATTAATGTTCAGGAGAGTAGAATTCAATGTACTTTCAATGCACGTACACTGGCATCGGAAGCATATATTGAGGATCTGATGCTGGAAGCAAGAAAGATCAAGTACGACATCATTGGTCTGACTGAGACGAGGAGGCGCCAGTTGCATCATGCTGTATTTGACACCGGAGAAGAATTATTCCTTGGAACATGTGATGAAAGAGGCGCCGGTGGCGTTGGTGTCCTTGTCAACACGAACATGGCTGTCAACATTGATTCATTTGAATGCCTAACAAACCGAATAGGAGCGATTACACTTGAGGAGATGTGGCCCAATGCCAGCAATTTCTATCTTCATTGTCTATGCACCAACATCCACATACAAAGAAGATGAAATTGAGAAATTCTACATGGAATTGGAGGAGTTCTATAAAAAGATCACACCTTCTACAAGATCATAGTCGGTGATTTTAATGCCAAGATAGGACCGAGAAGATCGGCTGAAGAACTCCACATCGGGACCCATGGCCTAGAATGGAACGAACAGGGTGAGAGACTATCTGAGTTCATCATGTCCACCAAAACTATTCATGGAAACTCACAGTTTCAGAAGGCTGAAGCGAAACGTTGGACATGGGAATCTCCTGGCGCACAGTTCCACAATAAAATTGACCACATCATCTTCAATCGACGGTTTTGTCTGACCAATGTTGCTGTCGTCCCCAAATTCCAGACAGGATCGGACCACCGTCTCCTTCGGGCAAAATTCTACTTCCCACAACGGGGAGAGAAAAAGCTGCAAAGTTTAAGAAGAGAACTCCCAGAACGACCACCAACTGGGAACTCTTTGGCACCATTGCGGCAACATGGGAAGATACCATCATTGATGACATCGATGAAGAATACAACCGACTGGTTCAGCACCTCCATGATTGTGCGAAGAATGCCGAGAGAGAGAAAGACACAAAAGGACGGCTTGTCTTCAGAAACTCTTGAGCTCATTCGCCAATGTGGCAAGGCGCGAGCCTCAGGAGACCAAATGCTAACGTCCAAGCTTGCTAAACGGTGCAGAGAAGCGATAAAAGCAGACCTCAAAGACAGAAGAGCAGAAATACTGGAAGATGCAGCAGAAGCCGGAAAAGTATTTGCACTGCCCACCTGTCCTTTGCCAACTATAAGACCAAGATGACTGCCCTCCGACGCCCTGATGGATCTATCACATCTTCCAGAAAGGCAATGGAGAAGATTATCCAGGACTTCTACTCAAATCTCTTTGATAGCCACATCCACCTGCCCACATACCAAATTCCACAGGATGGATATGTCATTCACAATGTTCTCCCTTCTGAAACCGGACATGCCATCTCGTCGGTAAAGATGGGAACAGCACCAGGCCCAGACAAAGTCAGACCCGAACACCTGAAGAATCTGCCGTCGGTACTCATCAATACACTAGCTCGGCTCTTCACAAGCTACCTGTCTGAATGCAAGGTGCCCTCCCAATGGAAAACAAGCAGGACAGTTCTACTGTTCAAGAAGGGAGACATTCAGGACATCGGCAACTATTGCCCCATCTGCCTGTTGTCTGTCATCTACAAGCTGTTTACACGAGTCATCCTGAACAGGATTAGCAGAACACTAGATGAAGGACAACCATGCGAGCAAGCAGGTTTCCGGAAAGGATTCAGCACAATATACCATATCCACACAGTAACCAAGCTCCATCACAGAGAGGAATGGAGCCTCCAGAGCAGCTGATTATTCCGGGACGTGACTTTCATGTTTGCTGAGCTCAGAAACGCGGGGTTTCCTTCACTGAGCTGAGGTAACAGAGCCTGGTGCTCAAGCCAGAAATCAAGCCAGCAGAGCCTTGCAACAAGCCAGACGACCCCCACTCCATGAGGGCCTCCATTTTCCACATCCGGACTTCCCTCTCATCAGAACTCACCCAGCAGACCAGCCTATCACAGCCCGGCTCACCGAATTCCACCCTGCAGCAGTCTTTTTTTAAATCCGGCTGTGGTATGCTGATCCAGAGACTCACAGACATGGGGCAGAGCTGCTACTTGCTCTCCCTGTGCCCAGCACTCACGAGGCACCCAGGAGGTTCTAGCCCCGGCCTGCCACCCAGCAGAGCCTTGCAACAAGCCAGACAACCTCCCCTACCCCCCACCCCACCCCCCCACTCCATGAGGGCCTCCATTTTCCACATCCGACTTCCCTCTCATCAGAACTCCACCCAGCAGACCAGCCTATCACAGCCCGGCTTGCGCAGCCACTTTTGGCAGTGCGGTTTATCAATAAATACTGGACTTAGATATGACTACAAGAGTATGCTACCTGCACGGCAGAGCCTGGCAAGCTACCCGTGTTGTATTTGATATGCCAAATACCAGTAACAATTATAGACCTCATTCCGGAATGGATGAGGTTCTTTATGTTCCTGGAGCAAGCAGATACTCTTGGGCTCTACTAGCATGAGACAGGATATATGGAGATGTTACTGGGGCCCGCTCGAGCAAATCGATGATGAACGGGAAGACAGTGATACAGTGAACCAAGCTCATTGAGGTTTGTAGGGAGTACAAGATGCCGCCTGTCTCACGTTCATTGATTTACAGAAAGCCTTTGATTCTGTGGAGACTGAAGCAGTGATCGAAGCCCTAGTCAAACAGGGTGTTCAAACCCAATACATCAAGATCCTTCGTGAGCTGTATTACGGATTCACCACCAGGATCTCACCATTCTACAAAGAAGTGATCATTGATGTCAAAAGAGGGGTTCGACAGGGTGATACCATCTCACCAAAACTCTTCAGTGCCACCCTCAAGAACATCATGAGACAATTAGAATGGGAAGAAATGGGAGTGAAGATAGATGGTCGGCAACTACACCACCTCCGCTTCGCTGATGACATCGTTCTAATAACACCAAACATTAGCCAAGCGGCACAAATGCTGGCTGACTTTGACCGAGAATGTGGAAAGGTAGGTCTACAGCTGAATCTGAAGAAAACTATGTTCATGAGAAATGAACTAGTTCCAGAGGCCCCATTCACTCTCAGTGGAACAAACATCTCTGAATGCAGCAGTTATGTGTACCTAGGTCGAGAAATCAACATGATGAACGACCTAAAACCTGAGCTGCGCAGGAGGAAGAGAGCGGCATGGAATGCCTTCAAAGGCATCGAAGAAATAGCTAAAAGGACAAAAAAACCTCCGGCTCCGGGCACATCTCTTTGACTCCACCTTTCTCCCTGCATTAACATATGCCTCAGAGACCTGGGCCCTAAGAAAGCAGGATGAGAATGCTATTCGGGTCTCCCAGAGAGGCATCGAAAAGAGCTATGCTTGGAATATCACGCCTCACTCAAGTGAGTGAAGGAATCCGGAGTTCTGACCTCCATCGCTATTCCAGAATCAGGGACGCTGTCTCGCTTGCCAAGGCATCGAAAATCAGATGGGCTGGACATGTAATGCGATTTGGAGACAACCGCTGGACTAGAGCCGTTACCGACTGGATCCCACGGGATGTCAAAAGATCACGTGGCCGCCCACCTACAAGATGGTCAGACTTCCTTGTTAAGACCCTGAAGGAACGGTTTGAGGCTCTTCATATTCCTGAATCAACCAGATGCCATTGGGCTACATTGGCACGTGATAGGGCCAATGGAAATGTTACTGGCGCCCGCCCGAGCAAATCGATGAATAACGGATTCAAGTGATCAGGTGATCAAGAGTAGAATTAATGTATGAATGAAATTCTGAGTGCATTTTGATCATAAAAATTGAGTCAGCTGAAATAGAGATGTAAAATTCGTGGAACTTTTTTTCTTTTGGGGGAATCTTCTCAAGCAGTACTCATGGGTCTGGGCCATTTCCAGTGACTCTTGGCTAACTAGGCCTGACAGTTCTGTGTTAGGACTGTGATTTGGTGCTGCTCACCACTGGCAGTGTTTGGGGATCCACCAGGGCCACAATGGCAGTGCTGGGGCAAGGTTAGCCTATAGTATGATGCCAGAGATTGAACTCTGGACCTTGACCATGCCTGGACCCCTACACTATCTTCCTTGCTTGTAGTTAGCCAGTTTATTTATTTATTTATTTATTTTTGTGTTGGGGGGTCCCCCACTGATACTCCAGGCTTTCTCCTGGCTCTGTGCTTAGAAGTCAGTTTTGCCAGTGCTCTAGAGACCATATGCAGTGCTGAGTATTAAACTCGGGCTGTAGCTAAAGCAGCCACTTGGAAGATATGTGCCTTATCCTCTGTACAGGGTAGATAGTTTTTATTTCCTTCCTTCCTTCCTTCCTTCCTTCCTTCCTTCCTTCCTTCCTTCCTTCCTTCCTTCCTTCCTTCCTTCCTTCCTTCCTTCCTTCCTTCCTTCCTTCCTTCCTTCCTTCCTTCCTTCCTCCCTCCCTCCCCTCCCACCTTCCCTCCCTCCTTCCTTTCCTTCCTTCCTTCCTTCCTTCCTTTCCTTCCTTCCTTTCCTTCTTCCTTTCCTTCCTTCCTTCCTTCCTTCCTCCTTCCTCTCCTTCCTCTCTCTCCTCTTCCTTCCTTTTCCTTCCTTCCTTCCTTCCTTCCTTCCCTTCCTTCCCTTCCTTCCTTTCCTTCCTCCTCCTCCTCCCTCCCTCCCTCCCCCTCCCCCTCCTTCTCCTTCCCTCCTCCCTCCCCTCCCTCCCTTCCTTCCTTCCTTCCCTTCCTTCCTTCCTTCCCTTCCTTCCTTCCTTCCTTCCTTCCTTCCTTCCTTCCTTCCTTCCTTCCTTCCTTCCTTCCTTCCTTCCTTCCTGCCTTCCTGCCTTCCTGCCTTCCTGCCTTCCTGCCTTCCTGCCTTCCTTCCTTCCTGCCTTCCTGCCTTCCTTCCTGCCTTCCTGCCTTCCTGCCTTCTTTCCTTTTTGTCTTGGGGCCACAACCAGCATTGCTCATGGTTTACTTCTGCTTCTGTGTTCAGGATCTCCCCAGAGATCACTCCTGGGGAGAGATTGGAGGATCATTTGGTGTGCCAAAGATCCAAGCTGAGTTGGCTGCATGGAAGACAAGCACCCTATATATCTCTCTAGCCCCCAGTAGCCAATTTTGTTTTTATTACTGGGAGTGTAGCTCAGTCATTGAGTACTTGCTTTGCATGGGTGAAGTCCTGAATTTAGTCCCTGGCATTGCAAAAACAATAAAAACAACCAGAAACAACAGAAAAAAACTAAAATGACATTTTTCAATTTTAGAATGTTAAATTATAAGTGCTCTTGATTTTCTAGGAGGTACTTTGAGGATCACGGCAGACTAGCTGAGAATGACTTTAATACTTCCACAAATTAGCCTTTTCTGTTTGACATGTAGGAGTTTCTTACAAGAATGGTGAGAGGATAGGGAGATGGGTCTTGTGGCTGCTTATTGCGCTCAGTGCACCAAAGGATAGGAGAGATGGAGTTCTTCTGGCTGCTAAAAATATGACGTTGTTGTGTTCAATGCACTGAAGGAATGCATGTTGCTGTATGTATTCAAATGAAGAATAGTAGATATGAAATGTGGGAACAGAGGATCTCAGTGTTAAAAGTTGCATTTCTGGGGGCCAGAGTGATAGTCCAGTGGGTAGGGTGTTTGCCTTGCATGCGGCCGGCCCATGCTGGCCCAGGTTCGATCCCCCGGCATGTCATATGGTCCCCCGAGCACTGCCAGGAGTAATTACTGAGCAAAGAGCCAGGAGTAACCCCTGAGCATTGCCGGGTGGCAAAAAAAAAATTGCATATCTGTTTTTGTGTCTATGAGAAAATAAAAGTGGAAACAATGATTTTTTTTTTAAAAAAAACACATCACAAACAATATAGACATTCCTCCAAAGACTAGAAATTGAGCTCTTTTGACCCAGCCATACCACTCCTGGGAATTTACCCTGGGAAGCCAAAAAAAAAAAAACACAGTGGAAACATCATCCGCACTTTTATTTTCATAGCACTATTCACAATATCCAGAACCTGGAAACAACCAGTATGCCTGAGAACTGATGACTGGATAAAGAAACTTTGGTACATCTAAACAATGGAATACTATGCAACTGTTAGGAAAAATGAAGTTATGAAATTTGCCTATAAATGGATGGGCATGGAAAGGATCATTTTGAGTGAAATTAGAAGGAAAGAGAGAGATATATAATGGCTGCATTTATTTGCATGACATAAATATATCAGGTGGTCTTACCAAAAGTGGAAATTACCACAAACATGTGGGAGTCAGAGGTTAGGTAAGACAGAGAATGGAACATGTGCGAATAAATGTCAAAAGGACTAATACCAACCTAGAACTGAGCATTAAATACAGGCAAAAAATGCACATGATGGCCTCTAAGTGTATGTATTGCAATCCACAATATATAAGAGAAGGGAGAGAGAGAGAGAGAGAGAGAGAGAGAGAGACACGAGAGACAGAGAGAAAAGAGATAAAGAACCTGCCATGGAGGCAGGCTATGGGAGTGGGGAGGGAATTGGGGACATTGGTGGTGGGAAATGGGCACTGGTGGATGGCGGGGTGCTGGAACACTATGTGACCGAAACCTCCAAACATGAACAATGCTATAATTGTATATCTCACGGTGGTATAATAAAATATTTAAAAAAACATCACAGAAGTATGATTGTATGTCAAGTGATTTTTAAACCTTATTTTCATTCCTTTTTCCTTAGTTTTCTTTTGGAGTACTCAGGGGCTGTTCCTGGCTCTCTGCTCAGGAGTGACTCCAGGCAGTGCTTGTAGTACTCTACGTGGTGCTAGCTTGGCCCTCATGCAAGACAAAGCCCTTTAGTCAAGTCATTACTGCACTGTCTCTCTGGCATTGATCTATACTTTATACAAGAAACAGGTGCCTCTTACAATGAGAAAAAAAATAGTTGCTTATAATTACTTTTAAAATGCTGTCACATTTGCATGCAGTTGCCTTTTTGGTCTAAGTGATGATTAGTATATACCAGGTTCTGTTATAAGAACCTGGTATTAATACACTGATTTAGGTATTTTAATATTTACAGACATGAAGTCATGTCTATGCTTGAGGTCATGTTGCTGATACTGTACGTTGTTTTGAAGGAATTCTTTCTCTAGAACCCTAGTTTATATTACCAGTTAATTTAAACATAGTTATTAGTAGATGTGAAAACATTAATATATTTATGTACATTACATATTTTGTTTGTGTTCTTATGTTTCTTTGTTGCTTTTTGTTTTGGGGGCCTGCCCAGCTGGACTTAGTGCTTACCTTCATGCTCAGGGAGCAATCCTGGCAGTCTCTGGGGACCATATGTGGTGACTGGGTTCAGACCACTGTCAGCAGCATGCAAGGTACATGCTTGACCCACTTGTCCTATCTCTAGCATCTGTCTTTTTCTTTCTTTTTTTTTCCTTCCTGTATTAAGTTTTTTTAAAAAAAGTATTTTATTATACCACTGTGCGATATACAATTACAAAGATATACAATTAAAAAAGTTCATATTTGGGTTTTGGTCATACAGTGTTCCAGCACCCGTCCATCCACCAGTGCCCATCTCCCACCACCAACATCCCCGGTTCCCTCCCCACCTCCCCCCCCCCCCAGCCCACCTCCATGGCAGTTCTTTATTTCTTTCCCTTTCTCTCTCTTTCTCTTTCTTCCCTTCCCCAGACTATGGATTACAGAACATACATTAAAGGGTTGTCATGTGTATCTTTTACCTGTATTTAATGCTCAGTTCTAGGTTGTTATTAGTACCCCCCGACAATTGTTAGCACACTGTTCCATTTTCTGTCTTACCTAGCCTCTGACTCCCACACGCTTGTGATAATTTCCACCTTTGACAAGACCTCCTGATCCATGTTTCACTTGACCTTGGATACTGGTATCATAATATGTACATATATATTTATGTCATGCAAATAAATGCAGTCATTATCTGTCTCTCTCCTTCTGGCTAATTTCACTCAACATAATCTTCTCCATGTCCATCCATTTATAGGCAAATTTTATAACTTCATTTTTCCTAACAGCTGCATAGTATTCCATTGTGTAGATGTACCAAAAGCTTCTTTATCCAGTCATCGATTCTCGGGCACTCTGGTTGTTTCCAGATTTTTGCTATTGTGAATAATGCTGCTATGAACAAAAGTAGGGATGGTGTTTCCGCTGCGTATTTTTGGCTTCCCAGAGTACATTCCCAGGAGTGGTATGGCTGGATCAAATGGGAGTTCAATTTCTAGTCTTTGTAGGAATGTCCATTCTAACATCTGTATTTTCAAGTTTTTATTTCATCCTGTTAGAATTTTTTTGTCCTGCTGCTGCTGTTGGCTTTCCTCATTGCCACCATCATAGACAGATAGGAAACAAGAGCATTCTTTCGGTCTGTCAGATGTACTTTCTTTCTCAGATATTTTAGAAACCTATTTGTGGTAGTGCTGGATCAGGATATCATGTTTGTTTTTAAGCAGACTGAGTACTACTTCCATGAATATAGTGCTCAGTCTGCTTAAAAACAAAACATGATATGCATATATATATATATATATATATACATATACATATATATATATACACACTATATATGTGTATACACACACACACATATAGTCTGTGTGACAGAGCCTGGCAAGCTGTCTGTGGTGCATACAATATGCCAAAACAGTAACAATAATGGATCTCATTCCCAATGAATGGAGACATTACTGGCGCCCACTCGAGCAAATTGATGAACAACGGGAAGACACGTGATGCAAGTCATAGTCTGTGTGGTCTGATTCTGGGACATATATAAACCATTTGTCTTTGGAACTAAATACAAATCACATGACTTTTTTAATGTAATGATGGCATTTCTTTAGTATTATTTTGTGGCCTGGACTTTCTTTCCATTGTCTGTAAAATTTTCCATTTTCTTGACTTATTTGTGGTAATAGCGATTGTCACTTGTCACTGTCTTCCTGTTGCATCGATTTGCTCGAGTGGGTGCCAGTAATGTCTCCATTTGTTGGGAATAAAGTCCATTATTGTTACTGTTTTTGTCATATTGAATACACCACGGGTAGCTTGCCAGGCTCTGCCATGAACTGATATTATACCATTTTTTGGGTTTTTTTTTTTTTTGCTTTTTGGGTCACATCTGGCAATGCTCAGGGGTTACTCCTGGCTCATATGCTCAGGAATTACTCCTGGTGGTGCTCGGGGACCATATGGGATGTCGGGATCGAACCCGGGTCGGATGCATGCAAGGCAAATACCCAACCACTGGCCTCCCCAGCCCCTATATTATACCATTTTTATATATCACTTTTTTATCCATCCCTCTGTCTTTTGTTTATCCTTTTTATGTTGGAAAAGGATAAAAGGATAAACAAAAAGACAGGAAAAAAAGGGAAGAGATACTTCTTCCAGAGACCACAATCACTGCAAATGTGCTTCCACCAGTAGAAAGGAAGTTCATTTCCAAAATATTCCTTAGGTTTGAGTATTAATTTTGAGTGAAAATTTTAAAGTTAGTTTTGGGTGAAAATTTTAAAGTAGCCTAAGGGGAAAGCAACCTATGCATGAGAATGGAAGAATTTGGAAGGGTTGGGCCACAACTAGTGATGATTGGAGGGCTACTCTCAGATTAGAGGGCTACTCTCAGTTTTGTGCATGGTTCCCTGAATAAACCATGCGGGCAAGCTGGCTTCTGAAAAGGATTCAGCACAATCGACCTATATCTGTCGGGAACACCGCCAGGGTCCCTGACAGTGCCGTGAAGCGAAGTTCCCTTCTACCTCTGAAACCGGCGGGGAATGGATGAAGACTCAGGAATCCGATGCAGTTTTAAAAAGCTTTACTTATCACAGGTTCAGGCATACAAATTAGCAATGGGAATAACCCGGTGCTTAGGATCCCCGGCTGGAACCCCAGCCACATGTAGGCTAAGATGGCGCCAACCACATGTAAAGGCCCTGTAGAGAGAGGAGACAAAGACTCCCAAGAAGAGCGCAAAAAAGAGAGCCCAAAAAAGAGAGCTTGAGAGAGGAAGCAGGCTAGTTTTATACCCATGCAACTCAGATCTCCCCTCCCATTGTTTTGGAAAGCAGGGAGCATCAAATGTCCTCAGATAATTTCTCCCAGCACCTCACCTAGGCCCTTTTTATATGCTAATGTCTTGAGCCAAGATCTGCTTGGAAAGGCCTTTCTAAAGTAGGGAAGGGGTTTTCGAGATGGCTCTTAGAGGAGTCTTGCAACACATATCCACACGGTGTGTAGATATGTGTTGCAGGGAGTTCAGGATGCCACTCTGTGTGTAGGGAGTTCAGGATGCCACTCTGTCTCACGTTCATTGATTTAAAGAAAGCCTTTGATTCTGTGGAGACTGAAGCAGTCATCGGAGCCCTAGCCAAACAGGGCTTTCAAACCCAGTACATCAAGATCCTTCGTGAGCTGTTTTACGGATTCACCACCAGGATCTCACCATTCTACAAAGAAGTGATCATCAATGTCAAAAGAGGCATTCAGCAGGGGTTGTACCATTTCACCAGAACTCTTCAGCGCCACCCTTGAGAACATCATGCGACAATTAGAATGGGAAGGAATGGGAGTGAAGATAGACGGTCGGCAACTAAAACCACCTCCACTTCGCTGATGACATTGTTCTAATAACACCAAACATTAGCCAAGCTGCACAAATGTTGGCTGACTTTGACCGAGAATTTGGAAATATAGGTCTACAGCTGAATCTCAAGAAAACTGTGTTTATGAAAAATAAACTAGTTCCAGAGGCCCCATTCATTCTCAATGGAACAAACATCTCTGAATGCAGCAGTTATGTGTACCTAGGTCGAGAAGTCAACATGATGAATAACCTAAAACCTGAGCTGTGCAGGAGGAAGAGCGGCATGGAATGCCTTCAAAAGCATTGAAGAAATAGCTAAAAAGACAAAAGAACCTCCGGCTCCGGGCCTATCTCTTCAACTCCATCGTTCTCCCTCCATTAACACCTCAGAGACCTGGGCCCTATGAAAGCAGGATGAGAATGCTATCTCGGTCTCCCAAAGAGGAATTGAAAGAGCTATGCTTGGAATATCACGCCTCACTCAAGTGAAAGAAAGAATCCGGTAGTTCTGACCTCCCTTGCTGTTCCAGAGTCAGGGATGCTGTCTCGTTTGCCAAGGCATCGAAAATCAGATGGGCTGGACATGTAATGTGATTGGAGATGACCGCTGAACTAGAGCTGTTACCGACTGGATCCCATGGGATATCAAAAGATCACATGACCGCCCACCTACAAGATGGTCAGACTTCTTTGTCAAGACCCTGAACGAACGTTTTGAAGCTCTTTGTATTCCTGAAGCAACCAGTTGCCATTGGGCTACACTGGTATGTGATAGGGTCAAATGCAAATATTACTGGTGCCTGCTTGAGCAAATCAATGAATAACAGGATGTCAGGTGATCAAATGATCCCTGAATAAAAACGATGATTAGGGAACCATGCATTTCTGGGGATTGAACCAGCATTGGTGGTATACATGGCAAGTATGTTTATCCCTGTAGTATCTCTCTGGCCTAGTAATCTTTTTCAAAATTTTGGGCCATACCAAATAGCTCCGGACTACTTCCAGTTATTGCTTGAATCTTTCCAGGGTGCTTAGGTAACGTTGTGATGCTCAGGAGGAAGCTGACCCTTCCATATGAAGAGTAGGTACTCTGACTTGTGACTCTTTCTCTGTCTATAAAAGATAATTTTTCTAAACAGGTATCTATACAGAAAAAGGAGAGGAAGGATAAAATAAATAGCACAGTATAAATTAATCAAGCCCTTGTTTAAGATTCTTTTCTTCTTTTTTTTTTTCCTTTGGTATTCTCTCTGCATCCCCCAACCTGGGTTATTTAAAATAATTTATGATAATGTACTGGGACATTGCCTTAGATATCTCTAAGACTTTGTCCCAAACTAGAGTAATGGTTGCTGGGAATACGCACCTTAAATGTCCATATATTATGCTGTTGAGACTCTGTCTCATTCCTGACTTCATGATGCTTTGGATTGTTTCTTGTTTGTTTGATCCCCGTGTTCTCATTGATTCATACAGAAAGTAAAATTTTCAATTAGAATGTGCTTGATTTTACTTTATTAGAGACAATTATTCTTATGTTCAGTTTTGCATAAGATTTCTAGAAGCTGCTTCAATTCATTCATCTCTTGCATAACTGTGCTTGCTTGTAATGGACATCGGCATTTGACATTTCAACTATAACTTAGAGGTAAATTAAACCTAAGCAAACTGGAGCAAGGAGGATCGTAAACACTATAAATATCATGTGTAAATATTTTAGCACTGCCAAAGAAAGAAAACAGTGAAAGAAAGGGTAGAATGGAGGAAGAGAGGAGAGGGGCTCAGGAGGGAAGGGAAGCAAAGAAAAAGAGTGAAAGAATGAATACAGCAATGTTGTGAGACTGGCGACTATTATGAAGAAGAGAATATTCCAATCAGGGGGAAGCATGGCCAGACAGTGCCATGTGGAATCCCAAGGCTAAAGCTTAGAGGAGAAGTAGAAGGGTCTGGTAAGAATTAAGCCCGTCAGTCTAAGGTGTGAATAGAGTGGTAAGTATTTTAAACCTTCAGGGAACTATGCGAATGCATTGACAACTTTTATGCCCTTTATGCTTAAGTAATTCTTGATAAATATTTTACTGTAATTTGTTATTATTATTAGTGGATAATACGAGTTACTTTAGCTTATATGTAATGAGTAAGAATCCTGTGGAAACACAGTAAATAGATTTATGAAATGGGAACTCAGAGAACTTGGGCTACGGATATTTTAATGGGAGTTATATAAAAATCACTATCTTCCTGTTGTTCTTTGATTTGCTCGATCGGGCACCAGTAATGTCTCCATTGTCCCTGTCACGTGCAAGTGTAGCCCAATGGCATCTGCTTGCTTCAGGAACACGAAGAGCCTCAAACCGTTCCTTTAGGTTTTTGACGAAGAAGTCTGACCATGTCATGGTGGGTGGCCTCGCATTCTTTTGCTGCCCCGTGGGATCCAGTGGGTAGCAGCTCTAGCCCAGCGGTCGTCCTTAAGCCGCACTACGTGTCTGCCCGTCTGTGTTTCATCATCTTGGCAAACGAGGCAACATCCTTGATTCTTGATCTGTATAAAATATAGATCAATAATAGGTATATTTATATAGATCAAGAATATTTATATATTTTTACTATATAAAAATAGTAGTTAGAAAACATGAGAACATAGAAAGATCCCAGGGACTACAAGTATATTGAGAAGGCAGCCATCGTGGGACACTAAAGAATAACAATTCAAAAGTAAACGAACTGATGGGTAACTGAGAAGAAGTGCCTAGAGACAAAAAAGAGAATTCAATTCAGCCTTGGAATTCTTGGTACCAAGGGCAGTGAGGTTAGGGTTAGGTTAATGCCAAATGCTGTAAAATTGCGTCAGGGAGGTAACAGAGTCCACTTAGTGGGATCAGGGAGGTAGCAGGGTCAGCTTAGTGAGATCATTTCTGTGGAGCTGACGGAAAGATCATTTTGCCAAGGACTGAGGAATAAATGGATTGGCGTGATGGAGATGATAGACTTAGATCGGTCCCTGTCACTGTCTCTCTGTCTCTGTCTCTGTCTCTCTCTCACACACACAGTGGCGGCACAGTGCAGTTGTGTTGACACATACCTCAGTGTACCAGAGATCACATATTTTACGGGTGCTGAACATCTGAGCTGCTGGGACTTAGACTAGGTGTATGTGAGAACAATCTCTTTACCCCTGTAAATTTTTTAAAATTGAATTTAGAAGGTATAGTTAAAACGTCTTATCGTTAAAATATCTAATAGTTCTGTAAGACTTTTCCAAGGAACCAAGGAAAAGCAAACTTCTGCTATTTTCTTCCCCATTTTCATTTTTCTCCACAGAAAACCAATTTTTAATAGTTTAATTGCTTCTTCTGGTATTTACCAACTGCTTTATTTCACACTGAATCATTTTTCTGCTGGGGTAGTATCTCTAGGACTTTGTAGTAAGAATATATACCCTAGGATTCGAGCATGTGGCTGTGACAGCTACAACCCTGTTTGATTCCCTGTCTCCACATGAGGCCCCTTGAACACCTCTGGGGCCGGGTTGGGGGTCACTCCTGAGCAGAGTCAGGAGAAGCTAATAAACCACCGGAGCCTAATGCCCTTCACCCCTTCAAATTCAAAGAAATGTTTTCTGTGAATTCTCTTGTTCTTTTTTAGTTTTTCTATAACTTTTGTGTTTGAATGCTGAAATTTATTTAAGCTTTATACTGTTTTGTTGACCATTTTTGTCTCTTTACCCTTGGAGTTTTCATTTTTTTTTTTGCCTGCTTTGATTGAAATTTTAATATTCCATTTAGTTTTCAAGAGGTCTTTGTCTGAAAATGTTAATTACAGTTTGTTGAGATTTCTTCTCCCTTCATTGACTTTTTTTTAAATTTAATTTTTAAACTTTATTTAAACATTGTGATTTGCAAAGTTCTTCACAGTACAGTTTCAAGTATTCAATATTTTTTTTTCCTTTTTTGGGTCACACCTGGCAACACTCAGGGGTTACTCCTGGCTCTGCACTCAGAAATTACTCCTGGTGGTGCTCGGGGGCCATATGGGATGCTGGGGATTGAACCGTGCCTGCACAGGCCGGCCGTGTAGCAAGGCAAACGCCCTACCCGCTGGGCTATCGCTCTGGCCCACAAGTATTCAATATCCTAACATCAGTCCTGCTACCCTTACCTCCACCAAAAAACTCTCTTTTACCACCTACTCCCCATCCCCAGGCCTGTTCCCTTAACAGGAACTAATTCACTAATTCTATTGCTTATTGCAGCATATATCTCGGAATGGTATTGCTAAAGTTATGACCTATTTACTGGGTTTTTTACGTGTGAATTGGAGCGTATGTGTTACTGCTTTCACTTATTGAATGTATTAACATAGTAGACTTCTACTCAATTTCTAAACAAAGATGTTCATGTTCATTTCTTACAAGTATTCATTATTCAACCCCAACCCCACCACCATTGTAACTACAGACAATTATTTCAAAATTTCCCGACCACTACTTGAGTCTGTCCTAAGCAAACACTTAATTTATTTTATATTGCTTGTTATAACTAATTTGCTGATATATAGTTGAGAAATATTTTCTTAGAAAAGCTAATGAGTATTGTTACTCATTAGAACAATACTAATGAGTATTGTTCAATCTAACAATGGAGCCATTAGGCATTAAGCACTTTGTATAGAAATTACTGATATGTTGTTACAGAATAGGCATTGTGACTACATATTTTGTTATTGGGTGCCTTATACTTACCTCCATTAAATACGATGTGGTATTTGGTATATTAGTATTCTAGAGTTTGAGATGTCAATCGGCTGCAAATATGGCCGCATTCCCCAGGAAATTCCAGAGATTGTACGTTTGTCAGTGGATTCACTCATGGGTGGGGCTTGTCCAATCAGTAGAGTCCTGTCTTGGGCATGGTGGTGACTGTGGAGTCTGGGGGTTTTTCAGCTGCTGGGGCTGTTGGAACGAGCCAGGTCTAAGCCTGTCCCCCTCTGGTGGGCCCCTTTTGTAGCCTAGTGTGGGGGAGAACTGAGAGCATCTCTGCCAGCCTTTCATTGTCTTGTTCTAGTCTTTTATTTCTGTTTTTTTTCTGTTTTTTTTTTTCTGTTTATGTTTTCCTTTCTTTCTCCTGTGTTGAAGTGTTGGATAATTGTCGGCTTTTTGTTTATCCAAGTGACTTAACCATTTTGCCATGTGATAGCTTTACTGAATGTCTTAATACCACATTGCATGGATTGCCACCAGTACAAAACTCCATGTTCCCACTCACCAACCTATATGCTGTAGATTTATTTGACCCTCTGGCTTCTGGATTTCTTATCTTTGTGCCACTCAGAGTCATCTAAATTGGAAATTCCCAAACTTATTTGTCCTACTGCCTTTTCAGGTAAAAGTCAGTGCCCCCTTCATTCTTTATTGTTTTATCAAGAAAATTATAAAGCTATTCATGGTTGCATTTCAGTCATACAGTGCTGCAACACTCCTCCCTTCACCAGTGCCCCTTGCCTATCACCAAGGTCTCTGTTTCCCCCCCCCACCCCCACCCACCCCACCTGCCTCCTCTCTCTCTCTCCCCCCCCCTCTTTCTCTCTCTCCCTCCCCCTTCTCTCTCTTCATTTGCACATTGCAGTATTCAAAACATATATTGAGGGGTTATCATGCATATCTCTATCTACTTTCAGTACTCAGTTCTAGTTTAGCATTGCTATTTCTTTAAGCAAACAAACCAAATTCCTCCCAGTTATACTTTAGACTGCTATGTTCTCTTAGCTCATTCCAGTACTCTCCCACCCCTGGGGGACAGAATCACCCACTTTGTGGAACTCTGGTCTAGATTATGTTTCGGTAACAATCTCAAATTGCATGACAGACAGAATGAAAGTTTCTTCTTCTCACACTCCATGTGCAGTTTGGAAAGCTTGCAAAACTCACCGTCATTTCAGAACTCACACTAGAGAGTCTTGTTGCTGCCATTGTTGTTGAGAGACAGTAAAGGGAGGCGGGTAGATTTTGCCTTAGTTCTTAAAGCTTGTACCCCCAAAAATCCGAGCTACTTCTTCCACATTTTATTGACCCATGGAAATCATAATGCCCAGACCTAATTTAAAAAACAGTAGGGTGTGCAAGGCTGCAATTTACCCTGAAGGAAAGAAGGCAGAGCCAGAAGAGTTGGAACAACTGTAATGGCTCCTGCAGTGGCAGGCCACATATTCATTTCTCTAAAGTTTCTAGATATTTTTATGCATATCTGTGTGTGAGGGTGTGTACATATATATTTTATATTTATATATATGTCATCCAAGAACGAGATGCTTAGCTTCCCTTGAAACTTCAAATTCTATGACAGTAATTTAAACACTACCAGTTACCCCTGACAGCTTACTGAAATTGCTGTTTTCACTGAAGGTAGTGAAAATAAAAACATTAATACGCTATGAAAGGTGGAATCTTTTCCAATATTATTTTCTTCAAAAAAATTTAAGAAAACAAATCTTGAGAAGCAGATTGCATTCACAGAATGCAGAACGTTTAGGTTTCTCTGTCTTTAGTCACTGGCAGTATTTAAAAAGTAATAACATTTTACTATTCTTGATTTATACAGTGCCCAGTTTGAAGAATTTTAAATAATCAAGTTACCTAGCTAAGTTAAATGTGATTTCTTTGTTGAAAATAAATGTCTGAACTAATTGCTATATAATAGTTTGATAAGGCTGTTCCCAGTATTGTTCAGGAGCCGCCATACCATAGTACCAGGGATCCAGCTCAGTACCTCACCCATGCTGGGTATGTGCTCTGCACCTTTAAAATTATCACTAATCCCTAAAGTAAAAGCTTCATTGTAAATTATTCCCCGTGTCATTAAAAATGCTTCAGTCATGCCAGTATCCTTCTGTCAGGTATTATTTAAGTCATATTCATTTTACTTTGTGCCTTCTGTTCCAATTTCGGTTTCATCATATTGCTGATAATGATGTCTGTAAGTCTTTGTGGTAGTTCATTGCTAAATCTGTAAGCTTTGCCGGTTGGTGCCTGTTTCCCTGTAATATTCAATTTACTACATAATTTTAAGTGATATAATTCTATTTACCAAACCATTAAGTTGTGCAAATTACACTAAAATCTGATTAGCAGCTTATTTTCATTCCGTTT
Source organism: Cryptotis parvus (assembly GCA_021461705.1). NCBI lineage: Eukaryota > Metazoa > Chordata > Mammalia > Eulipotyphla > Soricidae > Cryptotis > Cryptotis parvus. Next base: position 93,261 of record JAJIBD010005852.1, on the reverse strand, counting down.
TTTGAAATTCAATTGTCTCTTGATAGCAATCACACAAACACTTTGGTAAGTTTACTTGAAACACATGTATGACGGCACAGATTTGACTTTTTCAAAGGAGTAGCTCTGCAGCAACTGGAGTAGATGAGATTTGCTGCCTTTGAATGTCTATTTATCTTGGGGGGTGGGTGGTTATAGAGCCATCCCCTAAAGGTGTGCTTGGGGCTGCTCCAAGCTCTGTGCTTGAGGATGGGCGGTAACTGATCACCCCAGAATGCTTGAGGTGCCATGCTGCTTCCTTGGAAATTAAACCTAAGCCTCTGACTGCAAAATAAGTTGAGCCCTCTCTCTCCAGTTCTGAATGATGATTTTAAACCAAAGTTTGGACAATAGAAACCATTGAAGAATTTAGTGGTTTTTATTAGTATAGTGGAGTTTTTTTTACATTACATGTAATAATTTGACACATACCTTTTTTCTATGCCCTGCTTTTAGTCAGGAAATCGAAAACAAGTGATAGCTTTAAGGTTTAAGGGTAGTTATTTAATTTCACACACGTAAGCTAGTACTCCACTACAAATGCTCAGTGTCATAACAATATGTTCCTTTGTTAATAAACAGCTGACAGTCACATCGTGTGTCTGGTTCTTGCCACATGTTTTGTACATTACGTGTGTCCTATACTTTTTAATTCTTTTGAGTGTCATTGTGCATGCAGGAGCCTAAAGATGTGACGAAAGAGCAACACAACTAAGTATTAGAAAACAGAAGCATAGCTTTTTGTTTTGTTTTGTTTTGTTTTGTTTTTGTTTTGTTTTGTTTAATTTTGTTTTTTTGGGTCACACCTGGCAATGCTCAGGGGTTACTTCCTGGCTCTGCACTCAGGAATTTCTCATGGCGGTGCTCAGGCAACCATATGGGATGCCGAGGATCAAATCCAGGATCAAATCCAGGTCGGTCGTGTGGAAGGCAAACGCCCTCCCTACTGTGTTATTGCTCTGTCCCCAGAAGCACAGCTTTTACGGCAGACGACAGATGACGGAAGGAGAGTGGTGGGGGGGTTTAGGCAGTTCGGTGAAGGTGCAATACCTTTGTACATCAGAACCACAATAGGAACACTGCTTCCTAGATTATTTTTTTAAACCACGGCTTTTATTACATGCACCGAGTTAGCAGTAGAATCTGCTCTGAGTACAAATACGAATAAAAAGTGTAAAACTAGTGGCACCAAAAAGCATCAGGGATTTCACTGATTTAATTTTGCGTATGGATATGGATATTTAAGAAGGAATTTTCTGGAATGATAATGTTCAATATCATAGGAATTGTTCGGGTTATAAAAAAGTAGACGTTTGTCAGAATTATTGAACAGTACATTCACAATTCGCCTATATCAATCTTACCTTTCAATAAAAGATACTGAACACTTGGGGTTGGCGTATATCTCAGTGGCAGAACATGTGCTTCTCATGTGTTAGGTATGGACTCAATCCCTGGCAACCAAAAAAGAAAAGAAACAGAACTGTAGTTAATGACATGCTTGCTGAAGCATCTGAATGGGAAACGCATTGATGTGTGTAACTTCTTTAAAATGCATCAGAAAGATAGATTAATTGATTCAAAGAGAGATAACCAATATAGATATGTGAAAAAAGTATAAGAAAATGTTAATTTTATAATCTAATGTTTAGCATAATGGTATCTGCTGCTAGAATTTTCAACTGCTTTGTATGTTTCAAAATTTTCAGTTGAAAATATTGGAAAAATATGTCTCTGATGAATTCCCTATTCATGAGGCAATTACCCCGTTATACTTAAATTTAACTTTAATTCAGAGAATGTACAGGGGTTGTGGTGCTTACCTTGGCTGTGGCTGACACCAGTTATATCCTTGGCACTGCATATAGTACCCCAGCACTACGGGAATGAATGATCCCTAACCACAGATACCCAGGTCCCTGGTACCATTCATTGGGCATGGCCCCCAAACCAAAACAACAACAAAGACCCGCTGGAGTTCAGAGAAATACTTCAGTAATTCATTAGTAATTGATTTCATAATTGTTTGTTAAACACACTTTAAGGCATTCTTTAATGCAAAGTCTGTGTGTGCGTTTGAGGGCCAACTTGGCAGTGCTTAGAAGCACTCCCATTCTGAACTTGGGGGTTACTCCCAGCGTTGCACAGGGGCCCACTGTTAGAATTGTTAGTTAACATGTACCTATTTAAAATGTAGCTGCATGATATTTTAATAGGAATCTCAGCAGATTCTCGATGCTTTTAAATGTGCCCATTTCTTTGTTCATTTAATGACTCAGTAGTGTGACTTATCTCGTATGTAATAGACTTATATTTTCTACAAAACAAATGTGGCAGATGACAATATAGACCAAAGTTCAGACTGAAGTCTCTTAATGTAGATTGAAACAAAAGTTGTTGTAAATTTGTATTCTTGGTTTAGATAAGAGGCATAGCAATGAGGGTAATTAGAAAACATAAGAGAAAATAGTAGTAAAAATAAGTTCATATTAGCTTCTCAGTGGAATCATGAAATAGTGTTATTTTCCATGAACTGTTACATTGCTACAAGCTGTATGTTAAAAGTACCATACACCGTGTCACCCTGACATTAAAAGTATAAGAAATTAAAAACATAGCCAGAGTTCTGGTGCTGTCTCACCACAAAAATACCCTTCTGTTCATTTCTCCTTGCCCCTCCGCCTGTTCAGTGGTAGCTGTTTGCAGACATTAGGCTAAGATAAATAACACAGTGCCTTGCTCTCAGGTAAAAATACATCTGAAGAATGAAATAGCAGTAAGGCGTACCTAGATAGCTACATTACATATTACAATTTTGTAAAAACTATTCAGAAGAGTCAAATGAGTGAAATAAGAGAGAAGTTGTAGCTTAAGCAGTTGAGGTTGATTGCATAAAGGATTATTTGTACTGTGCCTTGAATCTTAAATACTATTTTGATAGCAACTGTAACTAGTAGAATACAATCCTCCTGGCTTAAGTTGGAGTACAGCATAAGGAGGCTTTACAGCAGGTTCTAAAAAAGCAGGTTTTAAAGCAGGAAAGTAGAAAATAGAACTAAAGATTATTAATGATCTCTTCTATAACCTAAGGATAATATAGATTTCTTAGACAGGGTACTGATACAATAAGATGTTTTCAGGAATAACATTCAGGTAAGGAAGGACTTTAGAGGAGAGTTTATGAGAAAGATCAGTGAAGAACGTTATTATTATTTGTTTGGTTTTGGTTCCTAGGCCACACTGGCATCACTCATGGCTTATTCCTAACTCTGCCCAGTGATCACTCCCTCCCTCCTGGAATGCTTTATTTTAGTTAAAAATTTTTTTTTATTTTAGTTTTTTTAAATTTAATTATTTCTTTAATTTTTTTGGTGCACACCCAGTGGTGCTCAGGGCTTACCCCTGGCTTTGTACTCAGCAATCACTCCTGGTGAGCTCGAGACACCATGTGGAGTGCCAGGGATCTAACCCAGATCCTATGTGCAAAGGAAACACCTTTTCTACTGTCCTATAGCTCCCGCCCCTAGAATAGTTTCTTAGGGTTGCTATTTTTTAGACCAGTATTACAATCTAAATTGCCTATTATTCTATTTCTTTGAAGGAGTCTATGACAAAATAAAAAAAATTTCTTTGAGGGTGTTGTAAAGAGCAGCAGGGCCTGGAACAACGGTATAACATATAGAGCTGCCTTGCACGCAGCTGACCAGTGTTTGACCCCAGCACCCCTTACGGTCTCCTGAGAACTACCTGCCCAGCATGATCTCCGGTTGCAGAGCCAGGAGTAACTCCTGAGCATTGTCATGTATCACCCCACCCCCAAAAAAGTGTAAACAGAACTTAGTGTTTCCTAAGAACCAGAATTTTATTTGCAATTTGGAAAAAACAAATCTAAATCATAAATGACATATATGTCTTAAAAGTGAATATATCAAAAAAGCATTGAATATAAAGTGAAATAAAATTGCATTGTTGATACTACACTCATTTATTAGGAACTATAAGAATATAAATGAAATTTTTTATTGCAGAAAGAAAATTTGAACATATGATAGTTGTATTTAAAACTGCTGACTTGAGGGACAGGAGAGGTGATATAGAAGGTAAGGCACTTGCTGTACATGTGGTAGACCCCAGTTTCAACCCCCTGTACCACGTTTGGTTCCCTGCGTGCAGCCAAGAATCATTTCAGAGCAGAGCTAGGACTAGCTTGTTAGGACCACCGGGTGTGGCAAAATTGAGCTGGGGAGATTGTTCAAAGGAATCGCTCTCTGCATGCCTGGAAGCCTAGAGTTCCATGCACAGCACTGCCTGGCCCCGTGATTACCAACACAACAGTAAATCAGGCCTGTATCTCGGGTGAACATTACTGGCAGTGGTCTTTAAGGGGTCCTCAGTATTTCTGGAGGACCCCCTGAGAAAGCCTGCTCATATATTTTTCTCTGTATTTGGAGGGAATGCCCCCCACTTCTCAGTGTTTAGTGTTCAGGTAGCTCACTCCGCACAGTGCTGCTCAGGTCCCGAAGTTCTGGGAGCCACCAGGGCCACCCTAGTAATGCTCGGGGACTTTGGGGCCACATGTGTTGGTGCTTAGAACCTATGCGATGCTGGGATTTGAACTCGAAACCCTAGTCGTAACACAAAGCATGCACCCTGACTTACCTCCTGTCCTCTCCTCTTCCTTCCCCGTGTTGTTCTCTTTCCTGTATTTGGACCTTACCCTATGGTTGCGCTTAGGGACTACGTTTATTTCTGCTTGGGGGTCACCCTTGAAGTGTTCAGGGGACCACGCAATGCTAGGAATCAAATCCACTCCCAGACCTCTTGCATGCAGGACATTGAGCTGTCTCTGACCCCTTGCTTTTAATTTTAAGAATAGTCCTCATTTGTACTTAGAAAGAAAGGTCTCTGGGATCAATAAGGTCAGGAAATTGCTGTGTTAAATGCAATTAAACAAGATTTTTATTTTTATCTCTTAGGGGGAGAAAGTCCATAACTTCAGAAACCTTTAGTAGTGTGACTCAAAGAGAAACATTAAGTAGCATTTAAAAACCTTGAACACAAAATTTATGTATTATGAAGATTTTTCTTGGAAATGTTGTTCCTTAGAAAATTCCTTAAATTTATGGAAAAGCAAAGAAAAAGTATTCTCATTCAGTGCTGATCATCAGGCGTTTGTATAAAGAACTGGAGTAGAAGCAAAGTCTTATGCCTTCTACCAGATTTGTTTTCGCTTCATTTTGTCTCCAAATTCATTATATTACAGATTAGAGCTGTTAAATATACACAAGAGGCTTGATTGAATAATAAATACTTTTGACTTAATTAATTTTAGTGTATTTTGAATTGACATTCAGACTTTAGAAAAGGAAGATCAGAAGAACTAATTAATATTTGTAACCAAGGGGGTGGGAGGCGATAGCCCAGCGGGTAGGGCATTTGCCTTGTATGCAGCCGGCCCATGCCGGCCTGGGTTCGATCCCCGGCATCCCATATGGTCCCCCGAGCACCGCCAGGAGTAATTCCTGAGTGCAGAGCCAGGAGAAACCCCTGAGCATTGCAGGGTGTGACCCAAAAAGAAAAAAAAAAATTGTAACCAAGGCTATTTTTTTTTTTTGCAACCAGGAAACCTTTTGTTTTATTGGAAATCAATCATCTTTAAAATTACAAAAATCTGGGGGCGGGCGATAGCCCAGCAGGTAGGGCGTTTGCCTGCCGCAGCCGGCTCACGCCGGCTAGGGTTCGATCCCGGCTCCCATGGTCCCCGAGCACCGCCAGGGTAATTCCTGAGTGCAGAGCAGGAGTAACCCTGAGCATTGAGTGTGACCCAAAAGAAAAAAAAAATTACCAAAATCTCCTTTAAAATTATAAAAAGTTGGGGCTGGAGCGATAGTCCAGCAGTTAGGGCGTTGCCTTGCATGCGGCCCGCCCATGCTGGCCTGGGTTCGATCCTTGGCATCCCATATGGTCTCCCGAGCACCACCAGGAGTAATTCCCTGAGTGCAGAGCCAGGAGTCACCCCTGAGCATCGCTGGGTGTGATTCAAAAAGCAATAAACAAACAAAAAATAAATAAATAAAATAAAATTATAAAAAGTTCAGACACTGTAGTTTATGATATGCTTTAGTTGTTCCAGAGCCCATCTCTAAGCCTGGTCATAACTGAACATGTGACTTTAATATTTTTTCTTATGTAAATGTCATTATAGGAGATACACTATTCTTTACTCTTCTTCTTTTTGGAGGGGTCACACAGGGATGCTCAGGGGTTACTCCTGACTCAGCACTCAGGAATTACTCCTGGCATTGCTCAGACATCGAACCCAAGTCAACTGTGTGCAAAGCAAAAGCCTTTGATCACTTCGGGCCCCCTATCTTTATCTATTTCCTTATTTATATATGTATATATATGTATTTATTTATTTATGCTTTTTGGGTCACACCCAGCAATGCTCAGGGGTTACTCCTGATTCTGCACTCAGGAATTACTCCTGGAGGTACTTGGGGACCATATGGGATGCCAGGGATTGAACCCGGATTGGCCGTGGTGCAAGGCCCACTGTGCGATCTCTCCAGCCCCCTACCCTTCATTTTTTAACAATGATATCATATATTTGTCTTCCCAGATTAATCAGCAGCTTTCCCCTTTTATGCCACACCCTGCTTTGCTCGGGAACCATTTGCAGCATTGCTTAGAGGACCTTGAGATGACAGCATTCAAATTCAGGGCTCCCACATGCAAAACAAGAACTTTAGTCCTTTGAGATATCTCCCAAAATATAAGATTTTTAAATGACTGAATAGTGTTGTGTTATGTAACTACAATTTAATTTAGTCTTATTTTAATTTTGTTTAATTAAAATTTAAATTAAATTGTTAATTTAATTATTTTTATTATTATTATTATTATTATTTTTGCTCTTTGGGTCACACCCGGTGATGCTCAGGGGTTACTCCTGGCTCTGCACTCAGGAATGACTCCTGGCGGTGCTCGGGGACCATATGGGATGCCGGGCATCGAACCCGGACTGGCACAGGCCAGCCATGTGCAAGGAAAACGCCCTACCCTCTGGGCTATCTCTCTGGCCCCATTAATTCCTTTTTATATAATAGAAATATCTTGAAGCCTTTAAGATACTGCTATTTTATCGGCTACACCCTATTTCCTTTGAACATTTGTATATGTAGATTACTTGAAGTGGCATTACTGGGTCAAAGAATACATTGCACATTTACGTTTTTAGAAGTGTTGCCACATTGCCTTAGTGAATTACTTTATTGTCCCATTACAAAGTTTGAATAAACTTGTTTGGAGAGATGGGGAGGGATTTGGCCTCAGCCCAACATGCTCTGAGCTTACTTACTCTTGGCTCTAAGCTTGGGGATCATTACTGGTGGTATTCAAGGTATTTGGTACAGGGTTTGTTCTGGAGTTCGACAGCCATGCCATGCAAGGCAAGTACCTAAGCTCCCATGTATCTCTTCAGCCCCAAAGTCACTTCTTGTGGTATTTAGTGGGTCACGTGTTGCTCAGGAGACCATGCATTACCAGGCTTCACCACATGCATGGCAAAATGCTGTCACCCCTGTACTGTCTCTTTGGATCTACAACAGGAAACTTTAAAATGGTATAAAGTGCTTGAACTCCTAAAAACATTACTTTATACTTTGTAATTGGTAGAATATTTGGCTATATTAAATTTGAAATTATATATATTTAATGTATTGATGATTGTGATCTCTTTCTTTCTCTCCTCACCTTTTCACAGAGCAAATTATTCATGGAAGGGTTTAGAAGCCTAAAGGAAGGAGAGGCCAGTGGAATTCACATTTAAAAAATCTTCCAAAGGCCTTGAATCGATACGGGTAACAGGACCTGGTGGGAGCCCTTGTGTCGGAAGTGAAAGAAGACCTAAAGGGAAGACACTGCAGAAACGGAAACCAAAGGGAGATAGGTAATCACTGTACTTCACTGATATTTACTTTATTGTATCTAGAAAAGATTTCTACAGATGTATTTGTGTTCTTTGAAGTCTAATCAGATTAAAACAGTACTACCACCTTCCAGTTAAATATAATCGATCAAAAATATGGGCTGTCTTATAGGTAAGACAGAGAAAGGAACAGTGGACCAATGATTTTCGAAAGTCTATTATAATCCACAACATGTGAGAGAGAGAGAGAGAGAGAGAGAGAGAGAGAGAGAGAGAGAGAGAGAGAGAGAGAGAGAGAAAAGAGATGGAGAACCTGCCATGGAGGCAGGCTAGGGAGGGGGAGGTGGGCACTGGTGGAGGGATGGGTGCTGGAACACTGTATGGCTTTAAACCCAAACATGAACATTCTTGTAATTATCAAAAATAAATTAAAAAAATATGGGCTGTTCTTATAGTTTGAACCATCTGCAGAATCTAAGAACTGAGCTTTGAGCATTATGTCCACCTAATTGTTCAGAGACTTAAATAAGAAGTTGCTTAACAGCATGTATTTTTTCTGAATAAAAATATTATTTTGTCTGTTTAAAATATGTACAGACACAACTCATACAAAATTTAAAAGCTATAAAGAAGTAAAAAAAAAAACCCAAAATTCTAACGTGAGGCGAGAATCATAAACGACCCACAGTGTTGAGAGGCTTTCCCCTGTTAGCATTATTTCCTAGAGCATTTCATACTAGTTGTTACCACCTACATAAATTTCTGTTGTGTGAATGTACCAACATTTAAACGAAACTTGGGACCAGAGTGATAGCACAGCAGGTAGGGCGTTTACCTTGCAAGTGGCCTAGCCGGGTTTAATCCCCAGCATCCCACAGGGTCCTTGAGCACCGCCAGGAGTAATTCCTTAGTGAAGAGCCAGGAGCAACCCTGAGCACTGCTGGGTATGACCCCAAAAGAGCAAACAAACAAACAAACAAATAAAATAAACAAGGCTATATTAAACTAATTTCATTGTTAAGTATAAGCTATTTACAATCATTTTAATTACCAATAACATGTAATTGAGAAGAAAACTGTACAGTTTTTTTTTTTTTCTTTTTGGGTCACACCCAGCGATGCTCAGGGGTTTCTCCTGGCTCTGCACTCAGGAATTACTCCTGGCAGTGCTCGGAGGACCATATAGGATGCCGGGGATCGAACCCAGGCCGGCACAGGCCAGCGGCGTGCAAGGCAAATGCCCTACCCACTGGGCCATCGCTCTAGCCCCAAAAACTGTACAGTTTTTAAAATTTACTAATTATAGCGTTAAAGTAGAGACGTAGTAGTGAAAAATCTAGACTAGCTTATACATGTAAGAAATCGACCCCTGTTTTCAGACTGCTCTCTAAAAATTAGTAAAGCCTAGTCACAGACTGAGTCTGCTCATTGAATGATATCTTTTTAATCATTTAGAAAACAAACCAAAACAAAAAAAACTAAAGGGGACCAGAGAGATAGTACAGTGTTAAAGTGTTTGCTTTTCATGTGGCCAACCCAGGTTTAATTCCCAGCACCCCATATGGTCCCCTGAGTAGCACCAGGAGTGATCCATGTGCACAGAGCCAGGAAAAAGCCCTGAACACAATTGGGTGTGACTGAAAAATAAAAATAAAGCAAACAAAATGATCCTTTATATTTACAGGGTGAGATGCTGCTGTTTTTTTCTTTGATATTTTTATTAGAGACTAATTGTATTTTCATGTTCATTTTTATTTTTCCAATGAATTACATTTCTTATCCTTTGCTCATTTATCTTTGAAATGTATTTAGGATGTTTACTCTATGTCTGAGATAAAAACTGTTTTTTTCTTCACTTGTTAAATACATTTCAGTTTTCTTAATAGTGACTTCTTAAAATAATATTTCACTGTATCACTGTCTTCCCGTTCATCATCAATTTGCTCGAGCAGGCACCAGTAACATCTCCATATGTCCTGTCTCATGCAAGTAGAGCCCAAGGGCACCTGCTTGCTCCAGGAACATAAAGAGCCTCAAACCATTCCATCAGGTCATGGGAATGAGGTCTATAATTGTTACTGGTATTTGGCATATCAAATACGACATGGGTAGCTTGCCAGGCTCTTCCGTGTGGGTAGCATACTCTTATAGTCATCTCTAAATCCAACATTTATTGATGAACTGCGTGGCTACAAGGCCACTAGAGCCGGTCTGTGATCAGCTCTTCTGCTGGGTGGAGTTCTGATGAGGGGGAAGTCTGGATGTGGAAAACGGAGGCCCTCATGGAGTGGGGGGGTCGTCTGGCTTGTTGCGAGGCTCTGCTGGGGTGGCGGGCCAGGGCTAGAACATGCCATCCCTCCCAGGCACCTCGTGAGTGTCTGGGCACAGGGAGAGACCAGTGGCAGCTCTGCCCCATGTTTGTGAGGTCTCTGGATCAGCATACCTGGATTTAAAAAGACTCTAGGGGCTGGAGCGATAGCCCAGCGGGTAAGGCGTTTGCCTTGCACGGCCGGCCTATGCCGGCCTGGGTTCGATCCCGGCATCCCATATGGTCCCCCGAGCACCGCCAGGAGTAATTCCTGAGTGCAGAGCCAGGAGAAACCCCTGAGCATCGCCGGGTGTGCCCAAAAAGCAAAAAAAAAAAAAACAAAAAAAAAAATTAAAAAAGACTCTATCTGGGGCCGGAGCAATAGCCCAGCGGGTAAGGCGTTTGCCTTGCACGCAGCCGGCCTGTGTCGGCCGGGGTTTGATCCCCGGCATCCCATATGGTCCCGGAGCACTGCCAGGAGTAATTCCTGAGTGCAAAGCCAGGAGTAACCCCTGAGCGTCGCCGGGTGTGACAAAAAAAGCAAAAAAAAAAAAAAAAAGACTCTATCACTTGATCTTGATGGAGCTCTTCTGAGGCTGGTTTCTGCTCTGCGGGTGTATAATATTTAACTTTGAATTTTTAGACAGACAAATCTGTTGCTTTCTCCTAAATGCTACATTTATTTCTTTTTTATACATTCCAAACTAAAAAATATATTCATTGTTTCTTATATAATTATTTGTTTTCACATTTAATGTTCATTTTTGTGTAATTGATTTTGCAGAGAAGGTTGTAAGTATCTAGTTCTTTTCAATTACCAGCTAGTTTTTCTACCATATTTATTGCTTAGTCCATTTTCACACTTGTTTGGAAAACCATCTGTAAGAAAATTAACACAGTTTTCTTCTCTAGTTTTAGGAGCTCATTTCATATAAAAGCAAATCTATGAAAATGTCTAAAAATTCTCTACTCCCAGAGAGTATGCAATGTTTGCATGTATTCACAAGGACCAAGAAAACAAAAGCGAAACAAAATATTCTTTATTTTTCTATTAGTCTTAGGACATTTAAAAATACTTATGGCATATCTTGCAGATATGTGTGCTAGATCGGAACCAATAAGGGAGAACAGTGGTACCTAAGTGTAGAGAAATAAGATGTTAGGACATTTAATAAAATTTTGCCAGCTGTTATAATATTTTCCAGATTTTGATATGGGGGAGATGAATAGTTAGTAGAAATTTTAAATTGAAAAGTAATATTTTATTTGCCTTCTTAAGTATTATCCTGACATCTGTAATTACAGTACAATGTGGAGATGCAAGAAGTGATGCAGAGAGACCAGGAGGCAGTTCTGAGCAAAGAGGTGGTGGTGGTTCAAAAGAGTTGACATGTTAGTAGTAGAGCAACTGAGCTGAAGACCAGAAGTGTTTTGAAAGTAAGAGGACTGGCCTTATAATTAGGTGAAATGTGGTCTGTGAGACAAATCGAAGCACGAAAAGTTCATTTAGCCTGAGCAGTTGGAAAGATGGAGAAACCATTTTCAAGATGGAGAAGACTAAGAAAGGAATGAGGAGGTATCACAAGTCTGGTTTCAGACATAGTTAGTTGGCAGTATAGACATCCCATTGAGTCTATACATTAGTCACTTCATTTGTTGAGTGGAATTATAAGTTGAGAGATTAAAAACTTGGTAATATTCATCAGAAGGAATATATTTAAAGCCGTAAGATTGAGTTGAAATCATGAGCAGGGTGAGTATACATAAAAAGGAGAAGAGAATTGACATCTGTAACATCTCAGTACTTATGGATTAAAGATAGGAAGAATAGTCGGGACAAAGTTAGATGATCATAGAGATGTGATTATTTTGCAACGTGGAAGTTAATAAAAACAAATTCACTGAATTGGTGGAAGTTCTACTGGGTTGTGTTCAGTAGAGAAGAAAAGGAGAGAGATTAGATACAGATATATAATTTTTGAGTGTTTTTGTAAGTGGGATCATAAAAATCAAGCAATAACTGATGAGGAATTATAGCATATTCAAGTGTTGATGGGCATGGTCCAGAAGAAAAGGAAAGATTGGGGGGTGAGGCGAGAAGAGGGCAATTGCTGGAGTGATTTCTTTTTGGTGGGAGAAAAGGCCATTATTGAAAAGACCATTATTAAAACCATAACTAGAAGATCTAGTCCTATGGGAACAGGTGATTTATTATTCAAAGCAGGAGATATGTACAACTGCTTATAAGTGCAGATGAATGAAATACTGGGGAATTTCTTATCTTTCTGTACTTTTTCTTTTCTGTAGTTGAATTTGAAGCACAGTCAAGAAATCGAACTAATTGTAGAAAAGAAGGTTTGAAGATTTTTTGTTGATTTTTTTTTTTTTTTTTTTGCTTTGTGTTTGGACCACACTTAGCATTGCCTAGAGACTGTATGCAGTGCCAGGGAATGAGCTGGGCATGGTTGCATGTAAGGCAAATGCCTTAGCCCTGTATTATTTCTCTAGCCTCAGAGTTGTAGATGTAAAAAGCAAAAAGAAGTTGTGAAATAGGAAAATACAAAGTAAATGCATTTTGAAAAGAACAGCATTTTGGAATATGTCCAAAGTTCAAGTTAGTGGGTATGATTTAAAGTCATATGCTATTTAAATGATTGTGTTTTTTTTCCTCCAGCCTCTCTTGATTCTGTGGTTGTAGGTGCAATATAAATAAAATGATAAATTTAACTTAAGTTGGGATTTTCCTAGTTGAAAATGGCAAAGGGACAGAGAGAGAAGCAAGGACACTGAGACTGTATGCAAGGAAGCGGTTGTAATGATGGAACATAGACTGTGGACTAGGTAAGAAGTAAGGCAGATTGATAAAGTATCAGGCTGATGGGGTGGTTACAAATGAAGTCAAATAATTATAGTTGCGGTTCTGGAAGGAATGATCGATAAGGTTAGGGGAAGTAGTCTTCATATTGTGCGGAAGCGCCTCGGCTGCTTCGGCTTATTTTGTGTTTCTTTGTATTTAAATATTTAACACGTGTTATTTAATGGTTTCTAACTTTCTATTTAGTTTGAGATGTTCATAAATTTTACTACTGGTATTAGCAGCTTTTCACATGATACTTGACTTTTATAAAATAGCTGCAGCAAAATATTCAACTAATTGCAGCACTTCGTTGACTCCTGTATAGAAACTTTAAGAGCAGTTGTTAGGTGGCTGAACACAAGGAGGCCCTGTACTTAATCATTCAGTCGCCAGCACCACATTGTCTTGAGCATGACCAGCTGTAGCTCTGGTGATGTAAAGAAACTAAAACAGTGAGACGACAAGACATGGCAGTATTGCCAGGTGGCTGGAGCAGTCACCAAGACATTGATTTGTCTCTCTAAACACTTCAGAGATTCCAAAGATCTTTCATAACCTTCTTGATTTCCTCCATGCTATTTGCCATATCTGCATTCTGAGACTCTTAATAATGAGAAATAAATTATTATTTGATGCATTTTATGTCTATTAGCATATTTTTTTCTCCATTTCCAATTTTTTTTAAATTTTTTTATTATACCACCGTGAAACATACAATTACAAAGGTGTTCATAATTGGTTCTTGGTAATACAGTATACCAGCACCCATCCCTCCACCAGTGCCCCATTTCCACCACCAGTGTACCCCACCCCCTCCCGCCCTATCAGCATAATTTAAAACACCTTAAATCTCAAGATATTCTGCATTTTTTCTAGTTATTTCTTATTGCCAGTTTTTCTTCTGCTTAGGTGTTTTATTAAAAAGAGTTCTTAGATTAGCTTCTATTTTATACTGTTTTTTCCTTAGAGCTATGCTTTTCTTCTTATTGTCTTCCTTATTATTTTCATTTTTATTGTATCAGTTTTCAAAAATCAATACAGTAGGAAAAAAATGGCATACGTAGCAACCATACAAAAACCACTTCATTTATTTATAGTACAGGTACCAAAACACTAATATCGGTGTTTGGGTATCTGTACTATATTTTGTACTACATATTTGTTCAATATTTTAATATTCCTATACAAATAAGCAGTACTTTTGCTTGTTTGGTTTTGTGGTCATACCTTGTGGTGCTCAGGGCTTACGTCTGGTTCTTTACTCAGGGGTTACTCCTGGCAGTGCTCAGGGAACTATGTGGGGTGCTGGGGATCAAACCCAGGTCAGCTGAGTGCAAGGTAGGTGACCTCCTCTACTACCTATCCAGCCCTGAAAATAAACAGTATTTTCTTAACATGTGTTACACAGTCCATGTTAAAATTTTCCCCAGTTATCCAAAACTTTAATGACTGTCTTTTCAAAACAGATTCCAGTTAGCTAACAAGTACTTCAGTTTTTAATGTTTTTCACATATGTGTTCTACTATATGTTTTATGCACTTGTGTATCTTCATCTATTTTTTCACGAATATCACTTAGTTTCTTCCTTGACTTAGTTGTTGCATAATGCTGTCTGAATATAAGGGGTGTAGATACTTTTTATTAATCTCTATCTGTCTGTCTGTCTGTCTATCTATCTATCTATCTATCTATCTATCTATCTGTCTGTCTGTCTGTCTGTCTATCTATCTATCTATCTATCTATCTATCTATCTATCTATCTATCTATCTATCTATCTATCTATCTATCTATCTATCTATCTATCTATCTATCTATCTATCTATCTATCTATCTATCTATCTATCTATCATCTATGACCTACCTACCTACCTACCTAACTTTTGCTTTTTGGGTCATACCCGGTGATACCTAGGGGTCACTCCTGGATTTCTACTCAGGAATTATTCCTGTAGGTGCAATGGCGACTGTATGGGATGGCCCAGGTAAGCTGTGTGCAAGGCAAATGCCCTACCTGCTGTACTATCACTCCGGCCCAATTTTTAAAAACTTTTAATTTTTACTTTTTTGTCTTTTTTGGGGTCATACCTGGCAATTGCTCAAGGGTTACTCTTGGCTCTGCATTCAGGAATTACTCGTGGTGGTGGATCAAACCCAGGTCAAACCCAGGTCAGCCGCAAAGGCAAAAACCCTACCTACTGTGCTATTGCTCTGTCCCCGTAACTTTTAAAGGGAACAATTTGGGGGCTGGAGAGAGAGTACAGTGTGTAGGAAGGAAACATGCCTTGCACTGGATTTGGCGTACTAGAATTTGATGCTTAACATCCCATATAGTCCCCTTGAAAGCTGTCTAAAGTGATTCCGAGAGCAGAGCCAGGAGTGAGCCATGAGCCCAGCCGAGTAAAAATACAAAAATGAGCCAAAAGATAAAAAGATAGTAATTTTATTTAGTTTCACACTTAGAAATTGAATTGTGGAATCATATAGTATTTCTAATTTTTTAAAAGGCACTTCCATACCGTTTCCAATTGGCTTAGTGATTTGACATTTGCTCCAGTAGTACAGTAGTGAACAGAGTTCTTTTCTCTCTGCAATCTTTTTTTTTTTTTTTGACCTCACTGACGATGCTCGGGTTCCTCCTGAATCACTCCTGGTGGTCTTGAGGGACCATATGGGATATGTGGGTTGCTGGGGATTGAACCCTAGTCAGCCAAGTGCAAGGCAAGCACCCTAATATACTATCGCTCCAGCCTCTCTCCACATTATTATTTTGTAAAGTGCTAGGTGGTGATACTTCACTGTAGTTTTGATTTGCAGTTTCCTGATGATTAGTGGTGTTGAAATCTTTTTTGTGTATCTCCTGGTGCTGAACCTCTGTCTTTGGGAAAATGCCTGTTTATTTCTATGTCCATTTAAAAATTAGATTGACGTTAGATTCAGTGCTATTGCACTGAATGGTTCTTTTTGTACTTTGGATAGTAACCCCTATGAAGTATACTGTTTACAAATATTTCCTCTCATTCCATAGTTTGCCTTTTCATTTTATTGATTATATCCTTTGCTTTAGCAACTGATTCGGTTGTGTTGACCAAATTGGGTTTCATTGTTTCTGTTTGGGAGCAGTGTTTTTTTTTGTTTGTTTGTTTGCTTTTTGCTTATTTTTTTTTTGGGGGGGTTTTTGGTCACAACTTGTGCTTACGGGTTGTTTCTACGTCTGTGCTCAGGCATGAATCCTGGTGCTACTCAGGGGACCATATGTGATGTCAGAGATTTAAACTGGAATCATGACCACTGTCAGCCACATGCAAGACAAGCACCTTAACTCCTGTTCTGTCTCCAGCTCCCACTTTGGTTTCTGCTTTTACTGCTTTTGCTTTTTGGTGTCAAATCCAAAAAATTCTTTTTTTTTTCTTTTTGGGTCACACCCGGCGATGCTCAGGGGTTGCTCCTGGCTCTGCACTCAGTAATTACTCTTGGTAGTGCTAGGGATACCACATGGGATGCTGGGGATCGAACCTGGTTCGGCGTGCAAGGCAGACACCCTACCCACTCTGGCCCCCAAATCCAAAAAATTATTTACAAAAATTGATAGACTTGGCCGGAGTGATAGCCCAGCAGGTGGGGCATCTGCCTTGCATGCTGCCGGCCCATGGCGGCCTGGGTTCGATCCCGGCATCCCATATGGTCCCCCGAGCACCGCCAGGAGTGATTCCTGAGTGCAGAGCCAGGAGTAACCCCTGAGCATCATCGCCGGGTGTGACCCAAAAAAGCAAAAAAAAAAAAAGAAATTGATAGACTTTTTATACCCTCCTGTGTCTTCTTCGAGGAGTTTGGGGTTTTATGATTTCAGGTTTTATGTTAATATGTATTCTGTTTTGTGTTGATGTTTGCATATGATATGAGAGTTAAGTTTCATTTTTTCTGTGTGTCTTCAATTTTTCCAGCACAATTTATTGAAGAGACATGTTTTTTATTGAATATTTCTGATTCTTTTGTCATTAATTAATCTTATTTACTTGGATTTATTTTTGAATTCTACTCCTTATATTATAGTCAGTTCTTCTTAAGTGAATAACAAACTGTTGATTACTATGTCTTTTAGTATAATTTAAATTATGAAACAAGATGCGTCTAGCTTTGGTTTTTAAAAAAAATTACAGAATCATCATGAGATATATGAGATATAAGTTGTTCTTCCTTCTTTCCCCTTGATTTTGGTTTTGAGTTTTGGGCCACACTTAGCTGTATCCAGGGCTTACTCCTGACTCAGCACTCAAGGATCTCTCATGTCAGGCACAGGTGGTCAGTGAGGTGCTAGAGAGGGAACTCAGGTCATTCAAGCTACTCACCCGCTGTACTGTCTCTCCAATCCCCCTGCTTGTGTTATTCTTAAGATTGTTTTGGCTTTCTTTTGTGACTCCAACATATTTCAGTATTGCTTTCTCTCTTTCTGTGAGAATTGCAATTAGAATATTGATAAAAGGTTATGTGTGAATATGAAGATGTGTCTTAGATTTCGTTTGCCTTGTAATAAGGCCTTGCATGCATATCAGGTTTTTGTCCTCTTGTTTGCTTTCATGGTGTCTAATAGTGCTCAATGTATAGATCTTTCATTTACTTGGTTAAATTGTTCATGAACTTTGAACTTAATTTACATTATGTTGTTAAATGTGTAGCCACAATGCCTACCCTGTAACAACATATTGTATCAGTAATTTCTTATACAAAGGGCTCAATCGCCCGATTGTTCCATTGGGAGATTGAACAATCCGTATAAACCTTTTCCTAAGAAAATATTTCTCTACCATATATCAGCAGACTACATATGACAAACAATACAAATGATTAGTAATTGAGTATCTGCTTGGGACAGGCTCACTCTGAGGTAGGGATAAATTGAAATGATTAGTTTCCGTAGTTGCAATTGTGGTGGGTTTTGGATTGATTATTGAACATTTATAAGAGATTAACGTGAACATATTTGCTAAAAATTGAGTAGAAGTCCACTCCACTTAATAATTTCATAAGTGAAACAGTAACATAGATTGCCCAACTTCGCATGTTACAACCCAGTAAAAAGATCGTAACTTTAGCAATACCATTCTGAGATATATTTTCTAATAAACAATATAATTAGTGCCTGCTAAGGAGCAGGCATGGGATTGGGGCAGGTGAGAAATAAGGGGTTTTGGTGGTGGTAAGGGCACACTGGTGGTGGAACTGGTGTTGGAATAGCGAATGACTGAAACAACTATACTGTGAACAACTTTGTAAATCATGGTGTTTCAATATATTTTTTTTTTTTTGCTTTTTGGGTCACACCCGGCAATGCTCAGGGGCCACTCCTGGCTCTGCACTCAGGAATCACTCCTGGTGGCGCTCGGGGGGACCATATGGGATGCCGGGATCGAACCCAGGCCCGCATGAGCCGACACGGGTGCAAGACAAACGCCCTACCCGCTGGGCTATCGCTCCGGCCCCTCAATATTTTTTTTTTACATTTTGGGTCACACCCAGCAATGCTCAGGGGTTCCTCCTGGCTCTTCGCTCAGAAATTACTCCTGGCGGTGCTCAGGGAACCATATGGGATGTGGGGAATCGAACCCGGGCTGGCCGTGTACATGGCAAATGCCCTACCTGCTGTGCTATTGCGCCGGCCCCAAATTTTTTAAAAGTAAAGGTAGCCTGTATATGGAGCTATAATCAGTTTTTGTGATTGATTTTGTAAGCTACACTGATACTGAATTTGTTAATTAGTTCTAACTTTTTTATAGTCTTTGGAGTTTCCATTATATTATATTATGTCATGTCATGTACAAATGTTTTAAACCATATTTACTTCTTTCCAGTTTGGATGTCTTTGCTTTTATTTTCTTGCCTATTTGCATTAGTTAGGAATTACTGTCTTGCATTTAATAAAGTGGTGAACATCCTCATGTTTTTCCTGATCTTGGTGAGAAAAAGCTTTCAGCTTATCACAATAGACTATGATGTTGACCCTTGGCATATCATACATGGTTGAGGAGGGTCCCCTAAGGGAGAAGAGGAAATGCTCAAACCCGGTGTTGCTAGGTCTGAAACGGTGTCAGAAGAATTTACTAAGAGAGCGAGATGGTTTTAGACAGAGCATAGCAAGTTTGTTGAGAGAGTACAGTGGTCAGATTCACACAGTGAGAAGCCTCCAAAGAGAAGAAACCGCTTAGCACAGTCCTGGGGAGTCTTTTATGTGTCACTGACTGCTTAGGCAGGAAACTTCTGTTTTCTATAGATTAGTTAGTCCTGGAAGGGGCAAGCAAGAAATGTGAACCAAATTTGGCGGAGGAAGTAAATTACATATAAAATATTCTGACCAATCATATACAGATAATGCAGTGTACACAAAGTAATTTAAGCTTATCCTGGGAAGAGAGCAGTGTGGCCAGTTCTAGGAATTTGGGTGGCATATGCATCAGATGAATGTATTGCTAGACCAGATTGGTAGGGCATGGAGCGCCTAGGCCAATTCTGGGAATTTGGGGGGCAAAATGGAGCAATGAGGGGTGTCTAAGATTCCCCTGGGCACAGCTGGTTGTTTCAGCAGAGTCTCAGCTTGTTAGGCCTTTGAAATAGGAACTTATTATTAGACAGCTTTCTCCGTGTTTCTTACTACACCACCCTTTATTGTGGTAATGGTTTAAAATTTTTTGTCATGAATTGATGTTAAATTTTGTCAAGTGCTTTTTTAAGTGTCTTTTGGGATTATTGTACAATTTTTACCCATATCTGGAATAAATCCCATTTGTTTATGGTGTGTGATCCTTTTAATTTATTGTGAATCATGCTTGCTAGTATTTTGTTAAGAAGTTTTACATCTCAGGCTAAGCCAAGAGTAAGCCATGAATGATAGCCCTGCCAGGGGTCATCCCTGAACACGGACACATATGGTTCCCAAACCAAAAAGGAAAAAACATTTACTTTCCCATCTCAGTCTGTCCAGTATATTGACTTATTTTTTTTTTGGTAACATTCTTATTTAGTATTTGTATTAAGGTCATTCATACTGTTCTCATAAAATGAGTTTGGAGTATTCCTCTGATTTTTTTTTGAAAGTCTGAGAATGATTTGGTATTAATACTTCTTTAACTGCTTCAAAAATTCATAGATGAAGCCATCTGTCTTGAACTTTGATTCATAGATTGTTTTTGTTTTTATTGGTAGTTTTTTGAATATTAGTGCAATCTACCTAACAGTCATTGGTATTGTAAGATTATTTCTTATGATGTCTTTAAGGCCTGTATGCCTGGAAATTTGTTTCCTAGGTTGGTTTGCTAAGTTAAATTGTTCAGAACTATGAACAGTTGTATACATTGTCTTTGGTTCATTTATTTACCTTGGTGCCATGGTCCTTCATATGCAAGGCACAGGCTGAACCAGATCTTTAGCCCTAATTGTTTGTAATGACTCTTCTTAGAATAGTGATTTTCTTTTCTTTCTTTTTTTTTTCTTTTGAGTCACACCTGGCAATGCTCAGGGGTTACTCCTGGCTCTACACTCAGGATTTACACCTGGCGGCGCTCAGGGGACCATATGGGATGCTAGGAATCAAACCCAGGTCGGCCACTTGCAAGGCAAATGCCTTACCCCGCTGTGCTATCGCTCCAGAACTGTGATTTTTTTTAAGTCTCTCTCTCTCTCTCTCTCTCTCTCTCTCTCTCTCTCTCTCTCTCTCTCTCTCTCTCTCTCTCTCTCTCTCTGGTAAGATTTGTTAAAGGTGTGTTCATTTTGTCTTTTAAAAAATCTTAATTTCACAGATTTTATTTTCTGTTGTACTGTCTCATCAGTGCCTTTTGTCTTTTGATTCTCTTTTTATTTATTATCATTCTGTTCTTTGTTATTTCTTTTCTTCTTAACTTTGCCCTTAGTTTGTAGCCTTTTAACATTGGCTTGCTTTTGAAATTCACCCAAACTATAAGTGTATCACAGTTCATTTATAGATTAATCCCATTCCATGGATTATAATGTTGATTTTCCATTTACCTGTTAAATGCTAATTGTGTAGTAATCATAAAACTTTACATATTTTGGTATCTAGGCTTATGTATGAACATTAATTTTTACTCATTTAGAAATAGCACTGCTGGAATAATATACCAATAGTAAGTGTATATTAAACTTTTTTAAGAAGCAGTCAAATTGTTTTCTAGAGAATTGTACTATTTTGCATTCCACTGGCAATATGTGAGAATTTGTTATATAAGATGCATAACAAATATTTTTTATATCTTATATAACAAATATATATGCTTCCCGACATGGAGATGACCCCCGACTCCATGAGGGGCCTCCATTTTCCACATCCAGACTTCCCTCTCATCAGAATTCTACCCTGCAGATCAGCCTATCACAGCCCGACTCCACGCGACCCTACGCAGCCGTGCGGTTCATCAATAAATGCTGGATTTTGAGAGACTACAACAGTATGCTACCCCTTACGGCAGAGCCTGGCAAGCTACCCGTGTTGTACTTGGTATGCCAAATACCAGTAACAATTATAGACCTCATTCCCACGACCTGATGGAATGGTTTGAGACTCTTTATGTTCCTGGAGCAATCAGGTGTCCTTGGGCTCTACTTGCATGAGACAGGTCATATGTTACTGGTGCCCACTTGAGCAAATCGATGATGAGCGGGAAGACAGTGATACAGTGATATATGCTTCCAATGCCAGCATACATGCATTGAAAGTACAGACAGTCATTTTAGTCCTTCGTTTTGGCAGTTTAATATGGCCCTGAGATTTTATCGGGCCCTTTTTGTTCATCATTCTTAGTGTTGTCGTATAAAGGACTCTTTCAGGGTCAGGAAGATAAACATTTTTTATTACTGGTTTTGGCATATTGAATATGCATTGGACAGCTTGCCAGGCTCTTCCGCTGTCCAATAAAGATGACTGCTGGACCAGAGCCGTTATTGACTGGATCCCACGAGACATCAAAAGGTCAAGTGGCCACCCACCTACAAGATGGTCAGACTTCCTTGTTAAGACCCTGAACAAACAGTTTGAGGCTCTTCGCATTCCTGAAGCAACCAGATGCCATTAGGCTTCACTGGCACGTAATAGGGTCAAATGGAAATACTACTGGCGCCCGCTCGAGCAAATCGATGAATAACGGGATGTCAAGTGATCAAGTGTTCTCAGGTGCCCTCTCTTACCACTCTACCTCAGCCCGAGCTTGACATACTGTTTAAATTTGGTTATTATACTTGCCACAGCAATCAGAGAAAAAAAGGACATCAAGGGCATCCAGATAGGTAAGGAAGAAGTCAAGCTATCATTATTCGCAGATGACATGATATTATATCTAGAGAACCCTAAACTCTCTACCAAAAAAATCCTAGAAACAAGAGACACATATAGTAGAGTGGCAGGATACAAAATCACCCAAAAGCTGGTGGCTTTCCTATATACAAATAACGAAAGAGAAATTAAAGGAAACGATTCCATTCACAATTGTGCCACAGAAAATCAAATACCTAGGAATCAACTTAACCAAGTATGTAAAGGACCTGTACAAAGAAAACTACAAGATACTGCTCCAAGAGATAAAAGAGGACACAAGGAAATGGAAACACATTCCCTGCTCATGGATGGGGAGAATCAACATTGTCGAAATGGTAATACTCCCTAGAGGTCTGTACAGATTCAATGCAGTCCCTATAAGGATACGCATGACATTCTTTAAAGAAATTGACCAAACGCTCCTGAAATTTATATGGAACAATAAACCCCCAAGGATAGCTAAAGCAATCCTTGGGAAAAGAAAGATGGGAGGCATCACTTTTCCCAACTTCAAACTGTACTACAAGGCAGTAGTAATTAAAACAGCATGGTATTGGAATAAAAACAGACCTGTGGACCTATGGAATAGAATTGAGTATCCTGAAACCCAACCTCAAACACATGATCTTTTAATCTTTGATAAAGGAGCAAAGAGTCCAAAATGGAGTAAGGAAAGCCTCTTCAACAAGTGGTGTTGGGAAAACTGGGCAGCGACATGTAAAAAGTGAATTTGGACCTGTGTCTAACACCATGCACAAAAAATCAGATCAAAATGGATTAAAGATCTCAATATCAGA
This sequence comes from Cryptotis parvus, assembly GCA_021461705.1. Taxonomy (NCBI): domain Eukaryota; kingdom Metazoa; phylum Chordata; class Mammalia; order Eulipotyphla; family Soricidae; genus Cryptotis; species Cryptotis parvus. Next base: position 70,034 of record JAJIBD010005852.1, on the reverse strand, counting down.
CTTGAATCCATAAAGTACATTGAAGAAAATATAGGAAAAAACCCTCCACGACACATGACAACCCTTTAATGTATGTTCCGTAATCCATAGTCTGGAAGGGAAGGAAAAGAGAAAGAGAGAGAGAGGGAAAGAAATAAAGAAATAAAGAATCTGCCATGGAGGCGGTCTGGGGAGAGGGGAGGGAACCCCAGATGTTGGTGGTGGGAGATGGGCACTGGTGGAGGGATGGGTGCTGGAACACTGTATGACCAAAACCCAAATATGAACTTTTTAATTATATATCTTTGTAATTGTATATCTCACAGTGGTATAATAAAATACTTAAAAAATAAATTTGGTTATTAAAATTTGGGGCTCATGATATCAGTGTTGTTGACTGTGGTTTGGCTGTTTAGCATTATCATGCCTTACCACCACCAGTGTACCTGAATCCCCTTGAACCCTGACTCCATTTCTTCCCATCTATCTCTTCTTTATTTCCTCTTCAGTTTTTCTTTCCTCCTTATACTCTGGGGCCAAGGGTGATAAAGGTACCCCCGCTTTAGTGGCATGATACATGGTCTTAAGAATTCTATGATTTGAGTAAACTGTGTATTAAATAACTATTGCTTTGGAACTCAGTAAGTGTGTTCTGGGACGTTTTTTGTTTGTTTGGTTTTGTTCTTTAGGTGACACCTTGCTGTGCTCAGGGATTAGTGTTAGCACTGTGTTAGCAGTGTTTTTGGGTCCATCATTTGTGATGGAGATTTGAACCAGAGTCCACTGCTTAGGAGTTAAGTGCTTTACTTCCCGTGCATTCTCTCCTGCCTGCTGTATTCTTCTTTTAAGTTTACATATATTCTACATCTGAAAAAATTTCTAAAGATTTCAAATGAAGCAATTTCATATTTATTGTTATTTTATCTAATGCTTAGTATGAAGAGTAAATAGGGTTAAATCCCCATAGCACTCCATAAAATGAAGTTAATGATAATCAAATACTAAGAAATTTTATGTTTCTTAAAGATTGGCCTATAACTGGCACCTTTATATTCTCTAAACAGAATGCGATTTGTTATAAAGGAAAGTAATATCTAAGTACAGTTCTTTTTGAAAATTGGAAACATGATTATTTATTTGCCACTCAAATTTGTAATTTGAATGAAACAATCGTGTCAGCCTGTAATATAGAATGAAATCTCTCATAATCTAACTTTAGCTTATATTAATAAATGTGTTAGATTAGTAAAAAGGATGTGCATTAAGTGATCTGGAAAGCTTTCTAAGTCAGTATAGATGATTTTAATCACAATTAGTAAATCTGTGATTTTAAAAAATCATGAATTAAAAAGTCCTTGAACTATATATGTGATGGAGATATGTAATGGACAAATACTATAGCTTTGTATTTTTCATTGCTCATTGTTCCCTTTTTTATTCCATATTTCCCCCTAGGGTTGTGGCTATCTTTTTTTTTTTTAACATTTTATTATACCACCGTGAGATACACAATCACAATGCTGTTCACGCTTGGGGGTTTCGGTCACACAGTGTTCCAGCACCCCGCCCTCCACCAGTGCCCCCCAGCCACCACCCATGTCCCCAATTCCCTCCCCCTCCCACATCCTGCCTAAATGGCAGGTTCTTTATCTCCTCTCCTCTCCCTCCCTCTCTCCTCCTCCTCCCACACACCGTGGGCTGCACTAGGTACACTCAGAAGCCATCACTTGCATCTTTCTGTCTGTATTTAATGCTCAGTTCTATGTTAGCATCAGAACTCCAGACATCCATTCACACATGTTCCCCTCTCCATCCAAACCAACCTCTGACTCCCACACGCCTGTGGCAACCTCCACTTTCGGTAAGATCACCTAGTATTTTTATGTCAGTGGCTATCTTTTTTGTTCTTCTTAACCTTCTACATCTTTTGACCCAACTCACATAGTCCAAAGAAGTACTATTCGTAATGATGCAAGTTCTCTTCTAATAATGTTGACTTTAGATTTTAACAATAACTTAGACATGAATACCAACATTCTACTCTTCTTGTTCCATTTGATGTAGTATCTTTTTGCATCACTGCATTAGAATGAGTAAGCTTTTTGACTTTCTTTTAGTCACTTTTACTTTATTTAGAAGCAAAAGTTTTTTAGGAAACATTTTTCCTAACATATTACTCCTTGGCTGCCTTGCTTGCCTCAGAGGACTATATGTTGTTGGTTTGTTTTTTATAAAAAATAATTTCATAATTTGCCTTTAAAGCAGACAAACACAAAACTATAACTCTTCCATTCAGGTCAGTAGTATAACTTCTTTCCATTTTTATCTCAGTAATTTTCCAGGTACTTCATAATTAGGAATTCTGTTGGCTATATAAATGTCCTGATATTTTACAGTTATAAATTCCACTGGTTATATGTTTGACATCTGCATAGTATTCCTGAAAATAATGAATCTGTAGTTAGGTTTATGATATTTTACTAAGGAAAGTATATTTTACTTTAGAAATTTATTAAATTTTATTTTCATAATTATATTCCAGAACCTGCTCCCAAAAGAAAAATGTCTCTTAAGATGCCCGAGATGTTTGAAAATGAAAATGTGTATCAATAAATTTTAATGAATAACTGTTTTCCTGATATTTGTGTGATTAGATTTAGGAATTTGCAGTTTAGTAGGTTCCTATTGTGGAGGAGAAATCTCTCAGGCATGAATTGATAGTCAAGATCCTTTGAGGTCTCTCTGTTCTGACCTCTGACCCCTATTCTTACAAGGTCAACATCTGAGGGCAGGAGATTAAGGCAGTTTAAAGACCGGAATGGTAAATGGAATGGAAAAATTAGCCAGCACATTCTGGGTGCAAAACATCAAAGTCATCAAATAGTTTGCTTATTTTAAACCTGGCTTATGGGTGTAGCAAACTAATTTTACTGTGTTTGTTGGAACCAAACATTTTAAATTTTACCACAGTTCACTTTCAAGGTTTTAACTAATACAAATTATTAATAAAACTAAACCTTAAAATGTAGGAAGTGCAAAAATAATTTCTAACAGTGTCAATACACTGATGTACATTATTAGTCACATGATTTTATTTAATCGTGTGGCCAGTTGGATTTTTAATTTTAGATTGGAGAAACGTTTGTTTTAATTTTTTGCTATGAAATATTTTAGTTTTTTAAAATAATATATAAAATGTATATGTTCACATATTGTATAATAATTTGAAGTGACTGAGGATTCAGTTGTGTTTGTGGCTTTTATTCTATTTTATTTTTATTTTCTTTTATTATTTTTATTTATTTTTAAAAGGCAGAATTAGAAAACAGAATAAATTGCTGTCAGAGAGTAGTATTTCTGAGACTTTGTTCTTTTATATTTTACCTCTTTTCATTTTAAAGTGCTCTTAATGCCTACAATTATGTGCCTTTTATTATAATTCAAAACCTACACTAGTAGCCATTACTAGTTCAGATGTTTTAGTCCCTTATAAGCAATCTTTTCCCACCCATTATTTTACATTTGCTTGTGTTCTGGTCAGCTGTGAATTGGCATCTTCTACTTCATACTATGACTGGCAGAACTGGAGTTGAAAAACTGAACTGTTGCTTCTAAGTTTTTATGCGTCCATAAGGAAATTTGAAAAACTAATAGAATGCCCACATCTTTTAAATTCTTCATTTTTAATGGTGTTCCAAATTTTCTTTTATTTTGTATTTAATTTTAGGGTGATTTTCCAGGTCTTTTCTTCTTGTGATTATTTGGCCTGAGATCTCTTAATGAGGCAATTATAGTTGTTTCCTTCATTCACATTATCTTAGCAGATGCTTTCCCTGCTGTGACCTCTGTTCCAATCAGGCAGACAATGGGCCATTCTCATCACCCTGCGCGAGACATTGTGTGAGGCCCAGGTTCATTTGGTGCTGCATAGGTCTCCCAAGATGCCACATCAGAATGGTCAGAAGCCAAGTGGCAGATAATCACAAATATAAGTTGATTGTCTGATGACTGCTTTGTTCTAAGCTGGAAGCACAGTGAAATAATGTCAAGAGAAGAGAGTATCCCCAAAACAACTTTGACATCTCAAGAAGGGATTTGAGGTGTAAATGGTAACTTTACGTAATTTTCTTCCTTTAAACTGTGATCTTAATGAAAGTGAAATCAAAGAAGTGTTTGTTATGTATTTCTAATACAAGGGATTATGGAACTGGGCTGTATTGCAAAACATTGAGATCGTTTTTAAAAAAGAGTATTTTTAAATTAAAAAGTTAACTTTAAACTAGTTAATTGGGTAACTAATTAGTTAATAAATTAATTAGTTAATTTGATAATATTAATTTAGCTTTAATTAAAACTAAAATGGGGTAAAAAGTACTTTATTAATTCTTTTTTTTTTTTATTTTTCTGACGGAATCTTTTTTAATATAAAATGAGGATAAAACGTCTCAACCCTGTGATCTAGCAGCACGCCTTGTTTTCACAAGATACACTAGGCTACAAGACTACACAGCGAGGAGTCTTCAGGAGCATGTGGTGGGAGAAATAGAAAAGCAGATCCCGGGAAGCCCCAAAGCAGGGACACATCCTTGAACACTAGAGCAGTCCTTGTCTTTTCAGATCTTCGTGTCTTCTTGTTCACAACATTCCCACTGGAGTCTTCGACGTGTAGGCTGCCACGTGCCTTGAGTTTAGCTGGCCCAGAAGAAACGGCACGATCAGTCACATTAGCAAAGTGGGCAGTGTTTGGGATACCCAGACACCTCATAGAGATGGCGCAAAAAGGCGTGAAGGCTGGGCCTCGGTAGGTATAGTTCCCAAGAACAGTTTAGTTGATATTTAGGCATGAAGTAAAAAAGAAGGGTGCCGCCCCAGCGGGGGGGTTTCGGGTTGTATGATCTCATTCTCTCGTCACTCTCACTGATCTGCTCTTTTTGTGGAATTTTATGGGTGAGAGCGCCCCAAGAATCTCCAAACCTAGATCTGAGCTTAGGAAAGAATGTTTTGTTCTCCGGGTTCTTGGTGCCCGACTGGGATTTTGCAGGAGGTGTCAGTGACTCAGGACTTTCCTAGTGGAAGAGTCCGGGCTTAAGTGCCGACACTTAGGCCTAAAGCTAAGCGCAGATTTAATCTGTCCAAACCCAAGGAGGCCAACTCCTCCCAGGAGGAGAACAGAGAGGTCAGATGAGAGCGGGCTGCTTGGCCATCCAGAAGGAGCCAGTCCCATTTTTTCAAAAAGTGAATTTTTCCAAAAGTTATTGTCTTGTAGGGGCTTTGTCTTGTTCGAAGATACCAAGTAACATCCAGGTACGCTCGTTTTTTAGGAATGTCAAAAACTGGTCAAAGATAGAAAGTATGTGATATAATCCAGCTTAAGGCCTTCAAGTTAAGTACTTGAGGTAACATTGGGAGGTAACGACCGTAGCCCTTCATCTGTCCCCAAGTTCTGTGCCTCTCACTTGATTCGAGCCCAGAGTTCTTCAATCCACGACTGCACACAATCTCATGTGCCTGGGATTCCTTTATTCGAGTCTGTTGTAGAATAAAACTCATAGGTCTGATGGCATTGAGCTCCTCGTAACCATCCTATGTCATAATCCCAGGTTCCACTGATCCATGTATTTGCCGGTGCGGTGGTCAGAAGGATGGTCCCGGCGTGGACTTCTTAGTGAGCATCTCTGGCCATGACGTCTGAGCGTTCTCATATAGCGGTGGCCCACGCCCCGCCCCACACCTCCACGCCGGAAACAAGTCTCTTTATTAATTCTTAATAATAAGACACCAATAGAAGTGGGCAGAGAGATTATATAGTGTTAGGGTGCTTGCCTTGCATGTGATCTGCCTGGATCAATCCCATGTACCATATATAGCTCCCCAAGCCTAGTCAGGAGTGATCCCTAAGTACAGGGCCAGGAGTAAGCCTTAGCAATACCAGGTGTGCCCCACTGCACACTTCTCCTACAAAAAGAAAAATCAGAGGAAAACATAAAAATGTGTATTCTTTATACGATAATAAATAATTATGAAACTGAATACATCAGCATTATGACTAAGAAGGAATATATTTTTAGGAATTTAAGAATGTTTCAACTTGATGAAGTCTGTGGATATGATTTAGTTTATCGTTAATCTAAAGTAGAAAAGTACATAGTTGCATTAATAAGTACTGTAAATATTTTTGATATAATCTAGTTGTCAAACATAAAAAATTCTGAGTAAAAAAAAATGAAATAAACATTATTGACTGAAAAGCAATAACCAGTAGATGAAATTTAAAATATTGAAGCCACTTATGTTAAACCAAATAACAAGTATTGCTTTCTTTCACACCCGCGAAGCTCAGGGATTATCACTCCTGGCTTTGCAGTAAGAATTACTACTGGTGGTGCTGGGGAACTATGTGGAACGCTGGGGATCCAACCCAGGTCTGCCTCGTGTAAGGCAAATGCCCTACCCACTGTGCTATCGCTCCAGCCCCAATAACAAGTGTTTTTTTTTCAACAGCAATTTCCAACACTGTTTAAAAAATTTGAGTCCATTCTATAAGAAAGAAAAGAAATTAATGCGTTTAAATATTTGAAGAGAACAAACAAAACTGTCTCCCAAACCCATAATTTTTCTCTATCGAAGCAATAACCAGTTAAAACTACAGGACTAGGGGAGACTCCCGGAAGGGTGGAGTGCAGCCCTTTCGTGCTGGAGCCCCTTCGTTTGATCTCTCGTAACATATGTCTGCGTGTGGCCCTGGTTACACTGGAGGCACTGGCAGCCGCCAGCACTGCTGGAACCCATGCTGCCGGCTTCACACCCCAGCCCAAGTACAGAGGAAGAGCCTTTCTCCCCAAACAAGCAACACTAAATACTCCAGGGGGAAAGTCACTCCGTTGCATAAAAAACTATAATGCCTAAAATTTAACATCTTAAGAATTATATGTAATCTATATAAAATAACTTGGAAAAGTAGCTGATTTATCACTTATGTCAACATTTCACAACCACCAGTATACTTACCTGTGCAGTCTTCAGGAGTAAGGTGAAAACCAAGGTATGCCAAGAAAGATTAAATCAAGAAAAAAACCAAGGTCTATCGTCTTGGGTATAGTTGCTGCCTGTGGACCGTATGCAGGAGATGTGCTGCGCACCGGCTAGGAAGGCTGGAGAAGGTGAGTCATGGAGATGTGCACCGGCTAGGAAGGCTGGAGAATGATGAGTCTTATCTTCTCTAATCCTACTTCTCTGCTGCTGTATAAGCACTATCATGATATAAGCACTATCATGAGCACGTAATTTGTCATGTCTTTAAATTATTATCACACATAACTGTCCACAGATAATATTTAAAAGTACAGGTAGGGTTTTTTTTTAAGTTTATTCATTGATTTGGTTTTCGGGCTATATCTGCAGTGCTCATGGGTTTCTCCTGGCTCTGCTCTCAGGAATCATTCCTGGAGGTGCTCAAGTAAGTAGCTCGTATGGGGTTCCAGGATAGAACCCAGGTCAGCAAACCCCGCACTGATAGTTTTAAGTTAATAAAAATGGAATTATATTACATAGATCATTCTGCAATTTATTTAACATTCACTGTATTACTGTCTTCCCGCTCATCAATTTGCCCGAGCAGGCACCAGTAACATCTCCATATGACCTGTCTCATGCAAGTAGAGCCCAAGGGCACCTGCTTGCTCCAGGAACATAAAGAGCCTCAAACCATTCCATCAGGTCATGGGAATGAGGACTATAATTGTTACTGGTATCTGGCATATCAAATACAACATGGGTAGCTTGCCAGGCTCTGCCGTGCGGGTAGCATACTCCTGTAGTCATCTCAAAATCCAGCATTTATTGATGAACCGTGAGCCGGGCTGTGATAGACTGGTCGGCTGGGTGGAGTTCTGATTAGGGGAAGTCTGGATGTGGAAAATGGAGGCTCTCATGGAGTGGGGGTCATCTGGCTTGTTGCGAGGCTCAGCTGGGGAGAACCCGCTGTCCCTCCCAGGCACCTCGTGAGCGGCTGGGCACAGGGAGAGCTAGTAGCAGCTCTGCTCCATGTCTGTGAGTCTGTTTAACATTATGATGTACTTTAAATTTCTTTATTTTAAGCACTTAATTACAATACTGTTAATGATAGTGTTTCATGCATATAAGGTTCCCAATACCACCCTCCAGAGGCAATTTCCATGGACTCTGCAGGTGTCTTATATGGAATTCATATGGGCTAAGTAAATATAGTTTTTAAAAAAATGAACTTACTAATAAATAAAACCTAGTTTTAATTGAATTACTAAGGAATGTTAGACCTTTGTTTAGTTCTCTAAAAAGACTCTAAAACGGCTTTCAGATTTTGCAGCTATTTGCTGAGTGCTCAGGCTTATGTGACTGATTCTGTGATTAGGGATCATTCCTGGTGTTTGGGGAACATTTTCTTGTGGTGCTGGGGTTTGAACCAGGGTCAGCTGTGGGCAAGACAAGTGCGTTGACCTTCATACTGTCTCTTGGCCCCATGACTTTAGTTTCAGTTGAATTTATATAACGTAAAGAGGTGTGGTGAGCCATGAGGCCTGCAGTCTGAGTTCTTTTTTAGATTTGCAAAAGGATTCAGATTGTATTTGGTACCATCTTTGAGTTGGTGTTCTTTATTCATCATGGTAAATATAGCTTCAAGTTCCTAGTCTGATGTCTAATGGCTTCAGTAAATATTTCATGATAAAGTTGCTGTGATCTTGAGCACAGTTGACTTTCCCTGTGTTATAGTTTCCTTATTCATTCAGTCCATCATTCATTCATTCCATTGACTTGCTAAGCGTTGATCCAGGCACTGAACTATAGCAGAGATATATTTAAAGATTCTGTCGTGTAGAGCGAACATTTTAGTGTGTAGCCAATAGTGCAAACAAATGCACAGTGTAAAGTCACTAGTGAAGAGACAGACCGCAGGGTTAGGGGATATTAGGGAGGAGTAATAGGATTCTTTCTGGTCAGGAGTTAGTAAAAGGTCAGGAGCCTTGTGTGTAGGCCGTATGTGTCTATGATGATTATGTTTTATTCTTGATGAGATGAATAGCTCTTGAAAGATTGAGAAAAATGGGGTGACATGACAGTTTGTTTTGCAAAAAATTACTTGTAGGGGTAAGTGTCGGCAGGGGATAAGAAAAGTGGGAGAGTGGCTCCTCACAAGCAGTGCCAACCGTCTCAGTGCTTGCTGACTGCTGAGAAGGTAAAGAGAAGCAGCCATCTCATTGACAGGAGGGCATGGGGACGGAACAAAAGGGGTGCTTCTGGTGTGTAGGTGAGAGAGTCGGATTAGAGGACTAGCAGGAAAAGCAGTTTGAGATGCGTCTTTGTAGATGTGCTCTGTGGTCTTTTGTTTTAAATTTTTGGGGAAAAAAAGAGACTGACGTATAAAACATTTAAGTGTTTATATTTAAAAGAGCACTTGTTTAGGTTATGTTTCCCGAACCTCTTCTTTTAGATATTGACTGTATATTTAGTAGTGTTTAAATTTTCTGGAAAACTTTTTTGGTACATAACATTTCACAAAAAATAGCTGCATTTTGTATGCAGCTATAAATAAACTGTCTTGAATCCTCATCTGAAACCAGTTTTGCAAGAAGCATTTAAAAGACTTTTGTTTAAGAACAGGGCAAACTCCCCACATGTGGCATTTAATATGGCACTCACTAATGGTGCATATGGGTGTCCTCTGCTAGATTAAGAAAAGTATATTACTCCTAGCATGTTAAGGGATTTTATACATTTCTCAATAATGAATTATATCTCATTTTTATTGAATGTTCTATGTCTGATCCATTTCCTTATATTCAAGAATTTTTATTGTGGTCTTTAATTTATTAATGCAGACACTTACGCAGTTTCTACCGTATGGTACTTTCTGGTATAAAATTAATTCTCCTTTTCTTAGGATAAAAGACTGTACTTTCATAGGTCTATTTATTTTTCCCACTTATTTTCCTAATTCTTTTCACTCTTACTAAATTTTACATTTTTTTATTTTGCCTACTTCAAGGAAACTCTAAAGTATATTAGCACAGATTTTTTTTAAATAAAAAGCTTTATTTTTGACAGGGAAGACATGATAATTACACAATAAGATCCAAGTACAAAATAAGATTTAATGCATTAGGTTTTAGATGCCAGAGTTGAAAACCTAGTTATGTAAGTGAAAGAGAACAGGCAGAACGCTATCTTGTATTAAACTATTTGACTTTATTTATGTAAGTTAAAAGCATGGCAATCAGTCATCACAAATTGACTTTTACTGATTTATTTTCTGTCGGGCGCTCTGCCGGGGTCCCCGACAGTGCCGGGAAGCGAGGTTCCCCTTCTACCTCCGAGGCGGCGAGACGGATGAACACTCAGGAATCCGATGCAGTTTTAAAGGGCTTTACTTATCACAGGTTCAGGCATACAAATCAGCAAAGGAAAAACCCGATGCTTAGGATTCCAGGCTAGAACCCCAGCCACGTGTAGGCCAAGATGGCGACCACCACGTGTAAAAAACTTCCAAGGGGAATAAACGCTCACGGCGAGATCCCACAGGGAAGAAGGCCAAAAGCCAAAAGCCAAAAGCCGCAGGGAGCCAAAAGCTGAAGGCTGAGGAACCAAAAGGCAAAAGGTGAAGGGGCCTCAAGTCAGCCCCCTTATATACACCAAAAGTAACCCAATCGGGAGGTTGTCATGCCAACAAAGAACCCCTAAACAGAGTGTAGTGCCACACCCTATTGTAGGTATAAACAAAGGTTACACCAAGGACTAATCCCGAGATTATCTCTTATGTAAAACACTGGAGAGAGAGGGGGCTGATATAAAGTAATACATCTTAACTTCATGAGCTTCATGTAATCTAGATGGTACCCACAAGGTCCTTATTATTATCTGCACCAGTGTGATTCTGAGTATCTTGTTCTCATGTACTGAAAGGGTCATACTCACCTGCTTAGAGCAAACTAGTATGATCCTTCCTATAGTCTTCCTTTAGTCTTAAGCGTAGCCAGGGTGGTAGTCTCCTGGTAAATTCTAACTGTCCCACGTTGGGTGCAGTGGGTATAAAGAGGAGCTGTGCCCAATCTAGAAAACATAGAAGCCTTAGTAGATGTATAAGTCAGAAGTTATTCAATCAAGGTGACTTCTGTAAGTGCCACACCCTCTAGAATTGTTTACATAGAAGAGAGGTCTCATTAGAATGAACATTGGCTTAAATAAGATTAAGCTGGGAGTGAGCAAAACAACAAAACTCCCAGATTAGCTAAACATGTCCTCCAACAATTTTCTAATAATCCCTTTTTGCCATTCCTTTAAATTTTGTTGGAATAAGTAATATAAAGTAAATTTGTTATGTATCTGCCAAGTGGGTAAGGCTGGTGTCCAAGGAAACCTTGGGACATTGGTGGAGGGAAGGGACATTAGTGGTGGGCTTAGTGTTGAAATATTATGTGCCTGAAACAGCTCTGTTATGAACAACTTTGTAAATTACAGTGTTTTTAAAATATTAAAAGAATTTTTTTGGCTTGCACAAGAGGTTACTCCTGGCAATGTACAGGGGGTTACTCTTGGCTCTAAACTCATGAATTACTTCTGGCAGTGCTCAGGGGAACATATGGGATGCCCAGGATTGAACCCGGGTCAACCGCATGCAAGGCAAATACCCTACCCATTGTACTATCTCTAAAATAATTTTTAAATGAAACAAAATATATTCATATTGAGAGAAAGTTAGAGAATTGTAAGGAGAGAGAGATGAGAAAGAGAAAGAGAGGTATTCAAGAGATAGTGGGGGCTTTCTCCAGAGTGGAAAAGGTCCCAAAAAATTTAGTAAAAATAAAGTTATTTCTGCCACCCCAGCACCTCACAACAAGCCAGACCACCCTCCCCCTACTTCATGGGGCCTGCCATTTTCCACATCCAGACTTCCCTCTCGTCACAGCTCCACCCAGCAGACCAGACTATCACAGCCCGGATCATCGACAGCCACCCTGCAGCAGTTTTTTTTTTTTCAATCCGGCCCAGGTATGCTGAACCAGAGACTCTCAGACATGGGGCAGAGCTGCTACTTGCTCTCCCTGTGCCCAGCTGCTCATGAGGCGCCTGGGAGGCATGGCGGTTTGTAGCCCCTGGCCGGCCACCCCAGCACCTCACAACAAACCAGACCACCCTCCCCTACTCCATGGGGCCCGTCATTTTCCACATCCGGACTTTCCTCTTGTCACAACTCCACCCAGCAGACCAAACTATCACAGCCGGCTCGCGCAGCTGCTAGCGGCCGCACGGGTTCATCAATAAATGCTTTATTTAGAGGGTGACTACAACAGTATGCCACCCACCACGGCAAGCCCGGCAAGCTGCTCGTGTAGTATTTGATATGCCAAATACCAGTAACTTTTATATTAGGTCATTCCCGTGACCTAATATAATGGTTTGAGCCTCTTTATGTTCCTGGAGCAAGCGGATGCCTTTGGGTTCTACTAGCATGAGACAGGACATATGGAGATATTACTGGTGCTCGCTCTAGCAAATAGATGATTAACGGGAAGATAGTGATAGTGAAAGTTATTTCATAATTCTAGCACTTCATTTAATGAATATTTGATATGAATACTTACTTGTCGGGAGCCTCCAGGGTCCCCAACAGTATCAGGACAGAAGTTCTCTTCTACCTCCAAGGCTGACGGGGAACGGATGAAAATTCATTAGTGTGGCGCAGTTCCAAAAAAAAGGCTTTTAATAGTGCAAAAGTTCTACCACCGGCAATCCAATATAATGAAAGAACTCTATCTATGGTCAGGACTTAGACCATACAAGAGAGCCCAAGTCTCTCACCAAAGAGAGAGGATCTCACCTGAGAGAGTCCTACCCACAAGAAGGAGCAGGAAAAAAGGAGAAGGGCCTCAAGTCAGTCCCTTATATACACCAAAGTAATCCTGTCTGTGACAGGGAGGGTCCTGCCGTCAAAGAACCCTAAACAGAGTGTAGAAGGGTGGTGCCACACCCTATTACAGGTATAAACAAAGGTTATTCCAGGGACTAATCCCTTCTTCCAAGATTATCTCTTAAAACACTGGCCAGCTCGGGGGACCATATTGGGTGCTTAGAATTGAACATGAGTTTCAGTGCATGCAAGGCAAGCACCCTACCCTGAATCTTCCAGCCCATGAATTCTTCTGTTTCTTCAACTTGAGTTTGTATATTAACTTAATGTGTTGAGATAAACAGCTGTCTTTCTTTAGCCTGCCATGTAGGCCTTATTTCAAGATTATAGACTTGAAGCAAATTCCTCTGGTCTTCATTTTCTTTTTTGAGGTTGTATATTAACTTCTGTGTGTGGAGATAAACAGCTGTTTTTTCTTAACATGCTGTGTACATCCTGAATGCAGGCTATAACTGCACACTATTTACCCAGACTGCTCTAGTTTCTGTTTTCTTTATATACACAGACACTTCCACACAAGGTAAAATCTGAACTAGCAGGATGTGAAGTTACTCTTAGAGGGTGCCATGAGTTTGAACGTGTCTCAGGACTGCAGTCTGAGTTAGGGGAGGAATATCTGCATCTCCCTTCTCTTCTAGGTTGGCTTCATAGTCAAGCTTTTGCCTTATCCTCACCTGGGCTTTTTGTCCTTATCTGTAGATTCTGCTGTCCACATCACCCATGGGGTGTGCACAAAAGGAGAGTGAAGCAAGAGTCATATTCAAACTACCATCAGGCTGGCACCGGGATGTTAGGGAAGGATGAGGCTAAGTCAGTAACTGCTGGCATTGAAAGATACTGACTTTCTTTTCTTTTTTCAGTTTTGTGTTGCTTTATTTTGTTTGTTTGGGGGCCATACCTGGTGATGCTCAGGGGTTACTCCTGGCTCTTTGCTTAGGATTATACCTGGTGGTGTAATGCCAGGGATCGGTGTAATGCCAGGGATCAAACCCAGGTCAGCTGTGTGCAAGGTAAATGCCTTACTATGGCTCTAGCCTTGACTTTCTTTTTTCCCTGTTTGTTTGGGGTTTGGAACCATACATGGCCATGCTCAGGAATCACTTCTGGCAGTCCTTGGGAGACACAGGGTGCTAGTGATCAACCCTGGATCAGCTACACACAAGCACCTTACCCAGTATACTGTCTTGCAGCCCATGATTTTTATTGCTTTGGGCTCAAACTTGAGACAAAAAGCACTCAATGTAAGTGGACACAAACCAGTGACTGGCACGGATGGAACAGGTGCTCTGAGTAACAGAAAGCCCAACAGAGCGGAGCCTCTCTCAGGAGGCAATTGGTGGAGCTGGTTTATTTTACAAGAAACTTCACTATGCTCCTGTCCACCTCCCACCTCCCAGTCCAATAAGGGAACTAACGCTGCCTGTGTCTGGGGAATCATAGTTTTAGGTGACCAGTTCTTGTTCTGGACAAGTTGTAGCTCTTCTGCAACTGCAGAGATCTTTTCTTTCTCTTTCCTTTTGGACATTATGGATTGCAGGACAGATATTGAGAGGCCATGATGTTTGGTCCTTTACCCACTTTCAGCACAGGTCTCCCATCCAGGATCCTTTCCAACCATCATTGTCCTAGTGTTCCCTTCTCTATCCCAACTGCCCTATTCCCCAGCACTTGAGGTGGACCTCCAACTGTGAGCCAGTCCTCCTGGCCCTTGTTTCTTTTGTTCTTGGGTATTAGTCTCATACTATGTTTTTTTTTTTTTTTTTTTCTTTTTTGGGTCACACCCGGCAATGCTCAGGGGTTTCTCCTGGCTCTGCACTCAGGAATCACTCCTGGCGGTGCTCGGGGGACCATATGGGACGCCGGGGGATCGAACCCGGGCCAGTACAGGCCGGGCGCGTGCAAGGCAAGCCCTACCCGGCTGGGCTATCGCTCCAGCCCTTATGTTTTTTAATGTCCCACAAGTGAGTGCAGTCAATCTCTATTTTGTCTATATTTGTCCTTCTCCTTCTGACTCATTTCACTTAGCATGATACATTCCATGTCCATCCATTTTTAAGTGAATTTCATTACTTTATTTCCCCCAATCGCTGTATAGTATTTCATTGTATAGATATACCATAGCTTCTTTAACTAGTCATCTGTTCTTGGGCACTCAGGTTGTTTCCAAATTCTGGCTATTGTAAATAGTGCTGCAGTGCATATAAAAGTGCAGATGTCATTTCTGCTGTGTGCTTTTGCACCGTTGAGATATATATGGTAAGTGGTATTGCTGGGTTGTATGGATCTCAGTTTTCAGCTTTTTGAGGAATGCCCATATTGCTTATCCAGAAAGGCTGAATCAGTAGGCATTCCCACCAATAGTGAATGTGAGACCCTTTGTCCCCACATCCATGCCAGTACTTGTTTTTCTTGTTTTTTTTTTTTGTGATATATGCCATTCTCTGTGGTGTGAGATGATATCTCATTGTTATTTTGATTTGAATCTCTCTGATAATTAGTGATATGAGCATTTTTCATGTGCCTTTTGGCTATTTCTTTTTGGAGTAATTCCTGTTCATTCCTTCTCATTTTTTGATGGGGTTGGAGTATTTTTTTTTTCTTGTAAAGTTTGACCAGTGCCTTATATATCTTGGATATTAACCCCTTATCTGATGTGTATTTGGTAAATAATTTTTCCCATTCTGTGGGCTGTCTCTGTATCTTGGTCACCATTTCTTTTGAGGTGCAGAAGCTTCTTAGCTTAATATATTCCCATTTGGTTATGTTTGCATCAACTTGCTGATCAGTGGTGTTTCACCTTTGAAGTTACATTTAGCTTCAGTGTCATGAAGGGTTCTGCCTACAGTTTTCTCCATGAACCTTATGGATTCAGGTCTGTTAATGACATCTTTAATCCATTTTGATCTGACTTTTGTGCCAGTCATTAGAGAAAGATCTGAGGTCAGTTTTTTGCCTGTAGCTGTCCAGTTTTCCCTGCACTACTTATTGAAAAGGCTTTCCCTTGCTCCACTTCAGGTTTCTTGATCCTTTATTAAGTGATCATATGTTTGAGAGTCTGTGTCAGGATATTCAACCCTATTCCATTGGTGCGGGTCTGTCTCTATTCCAGTACCATGATGTTTTAATTACTACTGCATGTGTTTAATTACTACTGTCTCTATTCCAGTACCATGCTGTTTTAAGTACTACTAACAGTTTGAAGTTGGGGAAGGTGATGCCTCCCATCTTCTTTGTCCCAGGGATTGATATAGCTATTTGTGGGGGTTAATTGTTCCATATAAATTTCAGAAGTGTTTTGCCTATTTCATTGAAAAACATGAGTTTCCTTATGAATCTGTATAATGCTTTCTGTATAATGCTTTTCCACAATGAATCTGTATAATGCTTTGAGCAATAGTTTTACTTTCTTTGCATTTTTTAATATTTTACAAATGATCTTCTCAACTGGAAATCTCAATTGGGATTTCATTTAGCATATAGAATAATTTGATGAGTATATCATAGAAATTATTTTGTTAGTTTTCTAGTTTTGAAAAGTGTCTTAAGTATCATTTGTTGAATTTATTCTTGAGCATTTATATATTTTAAAGCAATTATAAATAATCTCTTAAATTTTTGTGTACTTTGTGTTGCTATTATGTTTAGAATAAAAAGCACTGATTTCTGTATCTTTTTCTTGTTACCAGTGACCACTATCTTTATCTTTCAGTTCTGTTTCCTACATCTTAGAATTTTGTGTCATAATAATCATTGTATGCAACTATGGTACGTTTTCCTACTCCTTTTTCATCTTTATGTCTTTTTATTTCCTCGTGGGGGTAGGGAAATCTTGTATCCTTCAATCATTTAAATAGTAATAAACAATACTGATTGAAGGATTGACATGTTTGATCCTTGTTCTTGACAACAGAGTATTCACTGTTTTACTATTTAAGATGGACATGCTTTGTCAAGTTTGGGAAGTTTTTGTTTCTTTTGCTTTTTTTGGGTCACACCTGGCGATGCTCAGGGGTTACTCCAGCTCTGCACTCAGGAATTACTCCTGGCCATGCTCAGGGAACCATATGGGATGCCAGGGATCAAACACGGGTCGACTGCATGCAAGGCAAATGCCCTACCCACTGGACTATCACTCCGCCCCCAAGTTTTTGTTTCTCATTTGAGGTTTGAATTGTGAATAGATGTTGAATTTTGTCAGATACTTTTTTCTACATGTTCTTAAATAATGATGTTTTCATCTCATTCTGTTAATATGGCATATTAATTAATTTGACATCAGTTATACAAATAAATGTGTATTTCTTTTTTGGGTCACACCCAGCGATGCTCAGGGTTACTCCTGGCTCTGCACTCAGGAATTACTCCTGGTCATGCTCAGGGAACAGTATGGGATGCCAGGGCTCAAATCCCAGTCTGCTGCATGCAAGGCAAATGTCCTACCTACTGTGCTGTCCCTCTGGGCTCCAAGATGTGTATTTCTGGAATAAACTCCAGTTTTATCATGGAGTCCTGTTTATAATATAGGGCTTTTTGCTAAAGCTCATATTCATGAAAGATATTGGTGTGCAATTTTTTTCAATATAGTTGTGAGGTTTGTGTGTTAGGATTATTTATATCTTATAAATTAATTCACCTTTCATATTTATAAAGTTTTCTAATATCGTATTAAATCTTTTGTGACTATTTGATCAATTTCACGTGAGACCAGATTGACATTGTCCTTTGTGGAAAAAATTCTTCATTACAGTTTAATTTATTTAATAGAAAGCATAATGGGTCTCTGGGAGATATCATACTAGTATAGTATATGTTATGTATATAATATACATAATATATAATATGCACATATTGTATATATTATAACATAATATTATATAACATAATATATACATAACATTGTATATATTATAACATAACATATGTATATATTATATACATATAATGTGTGCATAATATATAACATGCACACATTATATGTATATAATATATACATAGTATATGATATGCACAGCATATGGTGGTCCATCTCTGCGCTCCTCACAAAAATATATAGAAACATTTTATATTCTTAGTAGTATATAATATTTATATTATTGTGGGAGCTAGAATATCCAGGATTTAAGGGCAGGCCTGCAGGCTAACAATGCAGGAAAGAGTTAATTTTTTTTTGATAGAAGATTGTACCAAGTGGTAGTTTATTGAGTCCCAAATGAATGAGACTGAGATTTAATATATTGGCACGAGTTACAAAGGAAACTCAGACACATGGATAAAGCAGGCAGGTAGAAAAAAATTGTAAATACAGAATAAGATTATCACCAAGGTCATCATTAAAAATTATATTTTTTGCAGCATCAATAAAAAACAATTTTTTTAAGATACTTTTCTTTCCAACTAATTGATTTAGTTGTAATTTGAGAGTTTGGAGTTTAACATAACATTTCTTTAAATATGTCCCCTTTGGAAACGGTAATGGCAGATTAAAACTCACCACTGAATATACACAAAGAGACTTAAGTGATAAACTCTAAATATCTGCAGGGCTAGCCATAATGTGTAAAATAAGAGGGAGAGAGATGCAGAGACAGAGAGAGAGAGAGAGAAAGAGAGGAAACTGGGGTACCTGCTATTAAGGCGGCCTGGGGGGACGGGAGGGGAGGGGGACATTGGTGGTGGAAATGGGGCACTGGTGGAGGGATGGGTGCCGGAATACTGTATTACCAAGAACCAATTATGAACACCTTTGTAATTGTATGTTTCACGGTGGCATAATAAAAAAAAATTTAAAAATAAATAAATAAATATGTCCCCTTTGGGCTAAAATGAGGCACCAAAAAATTGTGTTGTTTTGATGTTTGCCTTTTCTTTTTTAATTTTTATTTTACCATGTGAGATACACAATTGCAAGGATGTTCATAATTGGGTCTCTGTCATACAGTGTTCCAGCACCCAGCCCTCTACCAGTGCCCCATTCCCACCATCCACATCCCAGACACTCCCCCACACCCAACCCCAGCCTGCCCCTATTGCAGACACATTTTCGGAAAGAGTCAATTTTATGGCTCTGACTCCTACATACTTAGGCAGGCTTTTTTAAAAAAATATTTTATTATACCTCCGTGAGATACACAGTTACAAAGATGTCATGTTTGGGTTTCGGGGTCTGTTTGTATTGATTGGCAGTTTTCCCTCCTGGAAAAGCTTCTAGCCCCACCCCCCACCGGCTTCTCAAGGTTCATTGTCTATCTAAGAACCAGCTGATAACAAACTAGAAAAAAAAGTGGCTGTTTTGCAAAGGGCCCCTTCAAATTTAGTGGTTTCTAAAAGGGCAAAATCAAAATTAGTCTTCATAGAACATAAAATATGTGTGCTATTGTTAAGGTAATTTTATTTCAGGTCAACTTTGCCATCAAGTATCAAATCTAGGAAAACTTTAGCAACAAGTGTGAAATCCTCCTTGTTTTATGGTAATGATGTGTTTTAATTCTGTAATGCCTCTACAAAAGTCCTAAACACCAATGTTTTAAGGATAAAACTTAAATATTTTTGGTTAATTGTTATAAAATATACTGCCTAGCCAAATGTATATTCAAAAACTTACTTAGTCATGCTAGCAAAGTATTGTTTCATAATAAAACATGAAAAACCTTGGGGCCGGAGCGATAGCCCAGCGGGTAGGGCATTTGCCTTGCGGCGGCCGGCCCATGCCCGGCCAGGGTTCGATTTCTGGCATCCCAGATGGTCCCCGAGCACCACCAGGAGTGGTTCCTGAGTGCAGAGCCAGGAGTAACCCCTGAGCATTGCCGGGTGTGACCCAAAAAGCAAAAAAAAAAAAAGAAAGAAAAGAAAAACTCTTGAGGTGTTGCAGATATGGCTGCAGTGTCTGGCTGCAGGTGGCAGACAGGAGACAGGCTTGTCTACACCCAGGGCTCTGCCCCATGGGCCCTGGATGGTGTATGGTCTGATATAGAAAAAGTCTGGGCCCCCTGGGATGAACCCAGAGCCACGGCAGAGCCTGGCAAGCTACTTGTGGTGTATTTGATATGCCACAAGCAGTAACAATAATGGACCTCATTCCCAATGAATGGAGGCGTTACTGACACCCTCTCCAGCAAATCGATGGACAACGGGAAGACAAGTGATACAAGTACATACAGTGTTCCAGCACCCATCCTTCCACCAGGGCACTTAGGCAGACTTTCCACTTCCTCAGTTTTTTCTCTTAAGGCCCTCAATTTATTGGATAAAGTCCTCCCAAATTACAAAGTGATCTGCTAGACTAAGTTTCTTTAAATGGTAATCACATTTTAAAATGACCTTTACAAAAAGTAAATAAATAAAATGACCTTTACAGAAACATACTGCTATTTGACTAAGCACCAAATGGCCCAGCCAAATTGATACATAAAATTAACCATCAGAAAAGGTAATTCAGATTTTCTCTTAATATTCATGTCCGAGTAATTCCCTTTTCCCTTTTGTTTCTTTATTTCAGTTTTACTTTAGTGTGAATTTTGCTATACTTTTCATGTTTGGAGGAATCTCTGAACTTTTTAATCTATTGATCCATAAAATTTTTAAGAAATTTTGGCTATAATTCAACCTTTTTTCCCCTAGTTTCTTTTTCTCAGACTAATTATCTGTATCACAATTTTATTTTATCCACATTTCACAGAAGTTTTAGCAATTGGTTTTCTCTGTAATTCAATTCACATAGTTTCTCTTGTTTTATGTCTTTAAAATCACTTGATCTTTTCTGCAGTTTTCAAGACACTGTGAGCTCCTTTACTGAGTTTTCTGTTTTGCTTGGAGTGTTTAGTTGTGGAGTTCTTACCTGCTTTTTGTGGTTTTTAAGAAAACCCCCCAAGTCCCCCTCCACACACACTCTTTTATTTCATTCATTGTCTCCTTTGGCTTTTTTCAGATTTTGTGTTTTCTTATGATTGCTTTCTTGATTCCTTCTATTTCTAAAATTCCAGTCTTTACAGGGTCTTTTTTTGGACTACTTTCCTCCTTGAATATGTATTACTTTCTCCTGCTTCTTTTTATATCCAGCCACTTTATGATATGCAGATTGTTGTGGTTGATAGGTTATAGGGAATCTGGATCTTTACAAGCTACTAAATTTTGTTCAGGTAGTTAATTAGAACAAGAGATTTTCATGCTGCATCTTATTTTTCCTCTAGGCCAATACAGACCTCTTCTGTTAAGTTACAGCTTCTCTTAGCTCTGCTTATTATTCCAAAATCACATGTTTTTGGAGATCTTAACTGAATGTCCAAGGTGTTAGGTATAGGTACAGCGTGGTATCACCACTCTGGCTGGGTGGAATTCCAGTATCTCCAGCACCATTTGTCCTTAGGTTTCTGCTTATCTCTCCGTCAAACAGTCTCTCTGCTGTTCTTTGCTGTGTTTTCCCCTATGTGTGTACAGCTTAGCCTCCTGCACTATTGGGGTGGGGTTGTATTATTTGCCTTATCTCTTCTCCCCCAGTAGTCTTTGCTATGAATCCCAGCTGCTCTAGAAGCCCTGTGCTTAAGTCTCCCTCACTAATACAACTGTGCTGTGTTGGGGTCCATCTCCTTGACTGTTAGTCCTAGAGTCAACACAGACAAAAAATCAGGGTAAACAAGGACCTGCTTACAATGTTTTCCTTCTATGAAGCCTCACAGTTTTATATTGCCACTTGCCCCTTCCATCCCAGTAAACAGTTATATATCTGTTGTAGAGGAGCAGGCTATCATGATGAAAACCTATGTATTTTTTACTTTCTTGCACAGGATATATGAAAATTATATTGTAAAAATTACGTGTAGAATTTATTATTTTTTGAACTTTAAGTTTTTCTTTTTTTTCTTCTTTTTATTTTTTTTAGGCTTTTTGGGTCACACTCGGCAATACCTAGGGATTACTCCTGGAGGTGCTTGGGGACCATATGAGATGCCAGGGCCAAACCGGATTGGCCACATGCAAGGCAAATGCCCTACCCACTGCACTATCACTCTGGCCCCTCTAAGTTATTTTTCAGTCTTAGTGTTATCCTCTCACTAGAAACAATTTCTTAATTCATATAACATCTTGTTTACCAGCCCATCAGCTTTCCCCCTTACCTATTAAAGAGTACAGTCTCCACTATCTTCATATATTTCACACTGAATATATGTCTCAGCATGTAGTAAAATTGAAAAATTCATAGCATAGTTTTAATATCTTATCACTATTTTCTAACATTTTACAATATGGGAATTAATTGAATACTCTGCTGACAAATAAGGTCTTGTTCACTTGGAATTCGTTTTGTTTCTTCATTTTGGCATATTGACTGTTTATAATTTGTTTTGACATCATTTTCAGTAACTGTGATTTCCTTTTATTGTATGGACATAATTTTTTATATCTATTTTTATTCTAATTCCCTTATACCTCTTTCTTTTTTTTTCCCTGGATTTGTATTAAACGCTTCTCTTAAATACAAATTAGTTATAGACAGCCACAAACCCAGATAATTTCATCTTGTTTTCTAAAGATTACTAAAGATTTTCTAAAGATTACTGCCCTTTCTGCATTGCTCCAATATCCTTATTTTATACTTGCAGTGCTGCTGCGCCCGTGCCCCAGAGCAGAATGTGAGATCCCTCCCAGGGTCCCCTCTCATACCATCCCACCTCAGCATCCTCTGAGCACGGTTCTGTTGGCCTCATCTCAGGGTTTGTTTCGTCTGGCATTATTTATTTCTTGCTTTACTTCTTTATACTTTGTATATGAGCAAAATCATCTGATTATATCTTATTCTTTTTGCCTCTATTCATTACGGTTTACTCCAGTTTCATCCAAGTTACAGCAAAGTCTAAGATTTCATCCTTTCTCATACCTGAGTATGCATGCACCTCAATTTAATTATCCATTCATCTTTGCTGGGGAGCCCGAGCTGTTTCCAGATCCTGGCTCTTGTAAACAATACTGTGAAGAGCATAGGTGTATGTTATTTTTTCTTTTTTGGGTCACACCGGCAATGCTCAGGGGTTTTTCCTGGCTCTGCACTCAGGAATTACTCCTGGCGGTGCTCGGGGACCATATGGGATGCCGGGGATCAAACCCGGCAGGCATGGGCTGGCCGCATTTAAGGCAAACGCCCTTCCCTCTGGGCTATCAATCCGGCCCAGTTTTTTAAATTTTTAATTAATATATTTGCATTTTTGAGTAGATGTCCAAGAATGAAATTGCGAGTCATATGAAAGCTCTGTTCTTAGTTTTTGAGACATCTTCTGTTTTCCCAAAGAGCCCCCAGCAGCGGTGAATGAAAGTTCCTTTTTACCACAGTCCACCAGTTCTTACAGTGTCTGGTCTTTTTGATAGGAGACTCTTTGGGTTTTTTTTTTTTTGTGTGTATGTATTGGGGGGGGTCACACCCAGCAATGCTCAAGGGTTACTCCTGGCTCTGCACTTAGGAATTACTCCTGCCAGTGCTTGGGGAAACCATATGGAATGCCCAGGTCTGAACCCAGGGCGGCAGTGTGCAAGGTAAATGCCCTACGAGCTGTGCTATAGCTCCTGCCCCTAGACACTTCTCTCTCATGTGAGGTGATGTCCTCTTGTTTTTGATTTGCATTTCCTAATAGTCAGTGATGGTGGACATTGCCTTTGGCCATCTTTATATCTTCTTTGAGGAAGTATTCTGTTCAGCTCCTTTCTCTGTGTATTTTGTTGTTGCTGTTGAGTTGTTTTTTTCTCCCCCCAGCCTCTCTTGTTGAGTTTTAAGAGTGCTTTATATATATCTTGGATAGTATATGATGTATGAATATTTTCTTCTGTCTTTATTTTGGGATTCATTTCTTTCATAGTAAAGCAATTTTGTTAGGGTGATTAGTTCGATTTGTTTTTTTCCTCTTTTTGTTTTCTTTGCCAGCAGGATAATATTTAAAACTGCTCTGAGGTTAATATCAGGGAGTCCTGCTTCTGTGTCCTTAGTGATTTTTCTAGAAGCAAGTTTGGTGCAGAGATTTTTTAAAATCCATTAGGTGACACCTGGTGAATATGAGGGGTTATTCCTGACTCTACCTGTACTCAGGAATCACTCATGGCAGTGCTCTATGGACCATATTGGATGCTGGGAATCAAACCTAGGTCCGCTGGCCATGTGCGAGGCAAACACCCTACTCACTGTACTATCACTCTAGCCCCTGATTACTGCATTTTTAAATTTTTATATATATATATACCACATTATGGAACAGGAAAGTAGTACAGAGATTAAGGTGCTAACCTCTCACATGACCAACCCTGGTCTCATCTCTGTCGCTGTTTATGGTCCCATGAGCATCACCAGAAGTTGGCCCAACATCCCCCATTAAAAAAGTAATCACACACACACATACACACACATACACAGACACACACTCAAACATATATAACATATAAATTACTTTTACTCCTGTATATTAAATGAATGCTAATTGCTAATATGCATTACAGATTTGTTTAAGGATCATTTCATGAACATGGCAAGGCATTTATTTCACTTCCCCAATCAGAGCAACCCAATATCTGAGGTCTGATTCTGCTTACTATAGTAGCTGGTGCCCTATTTTCTTCTGTTTCTTACACTTTAGCTTACCATATTTTATAGAATTCTCTGACTTTTAGTTTGGAAAATAATTTCTTGGGGTTCTTTTTGGTGTTTATTTTCTTCATTTTGTGCCTGGAGGCACAGTAGCCAGAAAGGAGATTCCAGTGGATTCTTAGTTAAGCCATTTTCCTGCGTAAGATGCAACAAGAGTGTGCGGAAGTTTGTTTTCTTTTCGCATGCCATTTGTTTTCTTTTTGTGCGCCTTTCCATTGTACATGCCAGTGTCATGCTACTTTTCAGAGCCAGGACCATGTGATGCCTGGGATCAAACCCAGAGCTCCCACATGCAAAACATGTGCTCACTCAGGCCTTGAACCATCTCTCCCGGCTTGCAGGTTCCTTTTTACACTTATCTTTAGTAAATTTTTAAAAAATTTTATTTTAGGCACCTTAGTTTACAGTACCGTTAATGATTTAAATAGTAAGTGCAGTTTGGGGGTTAGGAGGAGGGGCAGAATTCTGTTAAGACTTCCAACTTCCTGGCATTTCCTGGGCTTTGTTTCCGATCCTTCTGTTTTATCACCTCCTTTACAAGGTCAGACCTTAAGTTTGACTGTTCTGTAAATACCTCTGGGTGAGTCAGTTTTACTTCCCTACTAACTTACAGTGGTAAGTATTTCTGTTTTCATTTCATTGCTCACAACAAAATGCCTTGCTGATTGGTTATCATTTCAAAAAATGTTTTAAAAATACTCTATCAAATGTTTTTAGTCCTTTCCAATAGTATGATCTTTCTGAGTATTTTTTATGCTCCTTGGAAAAGAATATATTGACATATGCGTGGTACTTACATAATTTTTATTTTGTATTTTGGGGGCCATGCCCGGCAGGACTCAGGCCTCACCACTCCTCTGTACTCGGAACCCCTGGTGGGGATCAGGGGAGCATGCGGGGTGCCAGGTCTCGATCCTGGTGCAGACATATTGAGCACCTTACTTAATATGCTTTCTCTTCAACCCCAGTGATACTTGTCATTGCCCCTTTACTTTGTTGCAAAGTTGGCGACCACACATAGGCTTGATGCACATATGTGATGTGGGCTTTCCTATGGGATGCATGCTTTAGTAGTACTTGCCCACACTTGGTTGCAGGTTGCCAGAGCTGTGTTCTCCTGTGTGGTTAGCACCAGGAAGAAACTCACAACCTTAGCCACACAGCCACCCTATGGAAAAGAATGAAAAAAATTAAAGTATTCAGGGTCATTTTTATTTCTATTTTGGATATATGTCTAATGTATACCTTTCATCTGTTTTTTCTGTTGCATTCGGGTGATTTTCAGCAGTAATGTACTGCTTAGGAAAGGGCTTTTTCTCCATCTGAGAAAATAAGTCCCATTGGAATACCTATAGTCTAAAACTAACATGCCTTTGAGGAATACTAGTTTGATACTAGCATTGTAATTCAGCTTTTGTTCCTTGATTCTTCTGCAGACTTTCTTTGTATGTTCCACTCTCACTTTTACTCCTTCCAATTTCAAATATTTCATCTCCTTTGAATACTATTATCCACTTTCACTGATATTAAACTACTTTGTATCTAGGGAAATGCCTCTTTTCTTGTTCTACTGCTGCTCTGTTACAGCCTCTATCTTTCAAGGGAAAATGTTCAATAGAAGCATCTCTAATAATTTAGTCTACCAAAATGTAGTCTTTGCTCTGCTCTGCCTACACAAACTCCCCTCCCACTTTATACTGCGTCCCATGCCCCCCATCCCCGGTGAGTACAGGGCGCAGACCTCCTGTCCTGGCCACGGGGGCTGGGTGGATGTGTGCGGAACACCTGCTTGGGCCTGCCTGGACCTGGGGGGCTGGGGGTGCAGGTGCTGGGAGTGCAGTCTCTCTGGGGGGTGCTGCCATCCTGGTTCTTACTGCCACCGTGGCAGGGACAGCTGTGCAGAATGGCCAGTCACTGCTTGGCTTCCCCTGGCCTAGTACTGCGAATGGAGTTCCATCATCTGTGGACTCTGTTTTAGCCTATTTTGTTTCTTAACATCCTTCACACTTGCTGGTTGACCTTTGTCTCCTGATTATAACTAACATCCCTCCTTTTTAATGGTGTCTCCCAGGCCAGTGCCCTCAATCTTAAGATCTCCTCTAGTTAGATGAGTGGTGTCTTCAAAGATAGACATCAGCATATAGTTAACATAGCTACCCCATTATTACTTTTTTGAAAAGTACTTATTTTCAAGTTACAGTCAGTCAAAACTTCAAAAAAGTGTTAAAAGAGAACTGATATAGGTAAGTTGAGCTCATTTAGTAGTTTTGCCAGTGAACTGAAACTTCTGTCTTAGGGTTATGTGCTGGTTGAGTATTCAGTGAGCAGTCTGGTTACGGTGAATGGACCGCCTGACAGTAATATCTAGTGTACAGAGCAGAGTATCATAGGTAGGAATACATGCTTTTATTTCTTTATATTGGTCACTCAGTTTTATTCATTTTAGAGTTAATTTCCTTTGTCATTTAAAAACTCCCTTTTCTGGGGCTGGAGTGATAGCACAGCAGGTAGGGTGTTTGCCTAATACGGGCCAACCCTGGTTTGATACCCGGTGTCCCGTGTGGTCCCCCTAGTACCACTAGTAGTAATTCCTGAGCAGGCAGCCAGGAGTAACCCCTAAGTGTGTTGCCAGGTGTGACTTCAAACTAAAGAAAATTTTAAAAGTTCCCCTCTAGTAGCTTATGATAGTTTTCCATTGTGTTCCTTTACTTCCTTTTTTACTGTACTTCTGTGGAGGCCTCTCAGCTAGGTGTTCACAGCCAAATGAACAGGCAGGTAGATAATTCAAAGACCTGGGTGTGTGGTGCTGCACAAGGGGCTTCAAGACTACATGTGTAGTACTCCTCAGGACTGCACCTAGTGACAGTGGGGGACACCAGTGACGGAGGGAGGTGGGCCACGTGCGAGCGCATGTGCCTTAGTGCCCTTCCCCTGCTATCATCTCTCTGGCCCATATCACACTTTTTTTGTCTTTTTTGGGTCACACCTGACTGTGCTTAGGGGTTACTCCTGGCTCTGCACTCAGAAATTACTCCTAGAGGTTCTCGGGGCACCCCGTGGAATGCGGGGTTGAGTCTGGGTCAGCCATGTGCAAAGCAAATGCCCTACTTGCTGTGCTGTACTCCGGCCCCAGTCACTCTGCTTTTGAAATCTCATAGAAGTTAACTGATTTAATCATTTTGTTGGTTTCATCTATACAATATAAGATAATTTTACTAACACCATTGGTTATATTCATTAATTTCTTATTACCAACTGATACACAAATCATCAGTATTTGAGTGGGCTAAGCAAGCTTATAGATCAGGAGTCTATAGCTAAATGGACAAGAAACTGAGGAGACTGTTCATAGATAATCAGAGAATTGACCCAAGGGCAAACATTATTTACATTATGTTTTAAAAAAGACAAAAAGGGCAGTGCAGTTTTAATACCATCCTGTTTCTTTGAGTAAACCAGGTAATGTAACAGTAATCACTATAAATGTAGTGATGAATGACTGAACTTGTCAGAAAATCAATCAGTATTGGAAGAGATTTGGAAATTGGAGGTGAAAATGGCTTTGAGGAAATAAATTGAGTTTGGGATTACAGGAAGACATCAAAGAAGGCATTACTGCTGAGTGATGAATCTAAGAGAATAGTTTGTTTACAGGAAATAAAAAAAAAATTTTAAAGGAGAGGTGATAGACAGCAACTTTATATATTGATGAAGCCAGGCAGATTCTGAATGTATGATAGGAAAATAACATCATTTATTATGCTTAGAATTGTATTCTTCCCAGAATGATGTTTTGATAATTTTCTTCATGTGCAGTTTTACGATGGAATTATCTGAGATTTTGTTAATCCCAGTTCCAGATATAGTTAATATTTGATGGAGAACTACATACATGATATCGTCAACAAAGAAAATTATATTACTGTATCATCAAAATGCCAAAGTATATCTGCCAGCTAAGTGGTGGGATATATTGTTTATAAAGCCTTTTAAGATATTTGACACCAACAGTTGAAACAAGTGGGAATGACTATTTTTAAAGCATATTCCTGGGGCCAGAGAGATAGAACATTTGCTCTGCTTACAGATAGCCAGGGGGTGATCCCTGAGCACAGCAAGCATATTCTTTAAAAATAAATAAGAGGATTCCTGAATGATTAAATTTATTTATGGATGAAAGTCAAAGTCGGAAAGGTAGCTCAGTGGTCTGAAGTATATGCTTCAGTATCTGAGGCATTTGCTTGCAGGAAGCCCAGGTTTGATCCCCAGCATCTCATAGTATCCCAAACATTGGCAGCAGGTATGCCCTCCACCACAGGATTTGAGCTTGAAGTACCTCTGTAGCCCTGCCAAATGTGGTTCAAAAACAAGGAGGAGTTGTAGGAGAGAGAGAGAGAGAGAGAGAGAGAGAGAGAGAGAGAGAGAGAGAAGAGGTGAGGATGCTTAGTAGTAGTAGTTACGGTTTCTTTTCTATTCAGCCTTCTAACTTACTTTACTACACTTAGCATTATTCATATCTATAACTTAGCTTGGTATGTTTTCTGTTCTCACTTATATAGCCATGAACTAATTTTAGAGGCTTTCTCCTTTTTTTTTTTTGGCTTTTTGACTTTTTGGGTCACACCTGGCAATGTTCAGGGGTTACTCCTGGCTCTGCACTCGGGATTTACTCCATATGGGATGCTGGGGATTGGACCCCGGTCTGCTGCATGCAAGGCAAATGCACTATCCACTGTACTATGGCTCCAGCCCCTCATTTTAGATCTTTCATCTAGCTTGTTGCATCCACACCAAGTCCTTAACAAAGTCATCCTGTTGACTCCCAGTAATTGTGATGATAGTTTTGAAAACATAAGTTACTGTATACCAAAAAGTACAGTCATCACCTAAGTATATTTAGACCCTATAAAAACATTTCAAATATTACTATGCTTTTTGATTTTTTTATGGGGGAGGGGTGCTACACCAGGAGGTGTTCAGGACTTATTCTTGGCTCTGTGCTCAGGGACTACTCCTAAAGGTGCTCAGGGAACCATCTGGGTACTGAGGATTGAACCCAGGTCTGCTGTATGCAAGGCGAACACCCTACCTACTGTACTATTGCCCAGCCCCTATTTGTTTGTTTTTATTTTCGGATAAAAACACCCAATTGTGCTCAGGGCTTACTCCTGTCTCTGTGCTCAGGGATCACTCCTGGAGGTCTTGGGCGATGTTACGGGGTGCCAGGAATCGAACCCAGGTCAGCTGCATGCAAGGCAAGCACTTTATCTGTTTTTCCTCTCTCTCTAGCCCTTCAGGTATTTTTTAATTATTTAAAGATTAAAAAAAATTAACTACATGGAAAACAACTATGTAGGAAATTAATACAAATTTTAAATGTGACCAATCCAGTATTTCATTTCTTTTATTTTTTTCTGGTGTGAAAATGTACAATCAAAATGGGCAATATCCTTAGAATGCAACTAATTGCTTATGGATGAACTAGAACATACATGTCCAGAACCCAGGACATTTAAGTATATTTTATAAATACTAATTCAGACTGATTTCAAGTATATGTCTATAGTGTTTTACCTTTTTATTAACTAATTATTCTTTTAATTGTGTTCTCAAAATTCAATACTTGGAAATTTTCATGGCTTGTAATTTTGTTGAAGAGCTGTGATCAGTTTTTGTATATATAATAACAGTACTTTAATTTTGCTATAGAATAATCAACAACCATTTTAATTTTCATATTTTATTTTTATAAAGACCTTAAAATTTTGTCCACTTATGAAGCACACGAAGCAAATTCCTAGCACAAATGATAAGTTAAATATGCATATGTAATTTTCACAGAATTTTTTTTGTGAAAAATGCTACACAATGACATTCTCCCTAACTGAATGACAGTTTTTGGACCCCTAGAATACTGTTTACTGATTGATATTTGCGTTTGAATTAATTTATCTAGGATATTATCCTCTGATGGTCTATATCTTACATAGTGTTTCTTTGGGTGCTTATTTACTGAATGTGAAAAGATAATTTTTGTTAAAGATAGCATCATGTTTCTCAAACAGCAGCAAGTGTTAAAGATTGTATTTAACTCAATTAAGTGAGAGAAACAAATTTAACACGTTGACACCAGTGTGCATCTTTGGTGGCTCACACTTGAATGTGATTTAATTAACACAAATTGCAGTGCCAGCATCAACATATTAAAGGAGAATCCAAGGACTAGGCAGATAGGTTATAGTGGAGTACATGCCATACCTGTGAGAGAGGCCCCAAGTTTGAGCCCTTAACATCACTGGGTCTGGCCCTGGTGGCTTCTGAGTACTGTCAGTATAACCTTGGTAACCTTCAAGGCTGCTGGGGCAAGCAGTGTCATATAATCAGACCAAGCACCAAATCTGTCAGGCCCACACTGCCCGGCCAATTATCACTCCAGACCCTGGAGTCCCAATGAGAAGGACCCCAAAAATATACGAATGAGTTAATAGTTAACAAATAATACTCAAAGAACAAATAAACTTATAGTGATAAATATTGACATGAATAACAAAATGGAGAATAGCTTTCTCCATGGTGAAGGAATCAGTGTAATCTCTTTCTGAAGGGCAGAGTTTCCCCCTCTGTGGACAGGTGAAAGGCTGTTATCAGATAGGCTCACTCACTTGTGGGATATATGAATTATTAAAACACATAAGCTTTCAAGAAACTGCAAAACTATTAAACTCAAGAAACTGGTGATTACTAGAGGGAAAAGGGAGGGAGGGGAGAGGAATGAAGAAAAGGCTTTCTTTGAAAGTGGCATGGCACTGGAACTTTTGTAGAAGATCAATGAACATATTACAAAGTCAATAGAAATAAATATTATTGTCAATAAAAACAGTTTTTAAAGGAAAAGATATGCATTGTTCTTAGTTATCAGCAATTTAACAAGCTATCAGATAACTTTCATGAGGAGGGCCAGGAGCTAGCATAGATAGCAAGACACTTGACTTGCATGCAGCTGACCCAAGTTCGATCCCTAGCACACCATATAGTTATCTGAGCCTACCAAGAGTGATCTCTCAGTGCAGAACCATGAATCACAGCCAAGCGTGACTCAAAATTAAAATAAAAAGCTTCCATGACTCAGAATTAAATTACGCACAAGTCAAGGCTCCTAGATCCAAAAAATGTAGTTTTTCACTATGTAGTGCTTTTCCCTACACATATGATATATTCAGTTATAAAAATATGTATAAAGAGAAGTTCTGCATTCATTGTTAATAAACAATTCTTTTCTCTTTGCATTTTTCCTATCTCTTAATGCTTAATGCTTTTCTAAAATACATGCATTTGGGGTGGCCACCCTAGCTGTGCTTAGGTTATTCCAGGCTCTGAACTCTGGGATCACTGGTGGGGTTTAGGGAACCATGTGGGATGCCAGGAATGTATCCGGGTTGGCCCTGTGCAAGGCAAACACACTGTCCACTGTCTGTCTGTCCAGCCCCTGTAATATATGCATTTTTGTTGTTGTTTGTTTTGGTGCCATACGCAGTGGTGCCCAGGGCTTACTTCTGGCTCTGCACTCAGGGATTACTACGGATGGGCTCAGGGGACCATGTGGGATGCCACGGTTTTAAACCCAGGTCAGTCATGTGCAAGGCAAGTGCCATACTCTGCTATCACTCTGACCCACTGTCTTCCCGTATAAGTCAGCAGGTCTTTTTTTTTTTTTTTTTTTTTGCTTTTTGGTCACACCCAGCAATGCTCAGGGGTTACTCCTGGCTCTGCACTCAGGAGTAACTCCTGGCGGTGCTCAGGGGACCATTTGGAATGCCAGGATCGAACCCAGGTTGCCCACGTGCAAGGCAAACCCACTGTACTGTTGACTCCGGCCCCAAGTCACCAGGTCTTATCCAGACAGGTTTACCTCCTTTCGTCCCCTTCTGTCCACTCAGAATACTTTTCTTTTTTTCTCTATATTTTTTTTTTTTTGAACCACACCCTGTGATGCTCAGGGGTTACACCTGACAGTGCTTGGAGGATTGTATGGGATGCTGAGGATTGAACCTGTGTTGGTGCTTGCTCTTCAGCTCCTGTCAGGATATTTTTCAAGATGCATGTTTCAGAAAAATGATTTCTTTTTTTGTCCCACAAAGAGAATGGACCATTTTATTCATATAATTCTACCAAATTAAAAAGATAATGAAATGAAACAAAGACATACTGAAGGAATTACCTTAGTGTTGGGACAATTTTGACTTATTGAATATATGCGAATAAATTAGCATGTTTAATTCAGCCCTAGTGGTTAGCTATTATTTAGAGTGTTTGGGCATAGTTCTTAAGCCCTGTCCAGGGATCTACTTGATCTTCTCCAACTTACTTTTTTTTTTATCTCCGTCTTTGCTTTGACAACTGTCTTTCACAAAAGGGAAGAAATATAAATGGCCATGTATTCACAAAGTTGGTCGTTTTGTTAAAATAATTCAAATAGAGAAAGTAGATTCTTTAAGGGATTGGTGATCAGAGAAGAAAATCTGGAGGGGTGCCATAGCAGCTTGACCATCAAGCTTTTGTCACATCAAAAACTAAATGGCACAAAGGCAGCAAGTAGGGTGAAAAAAAGAAAAAAGAACTGCTGTGAGACCAAGAACATCTTCATGTGATTTGTCCCTTAAGCTTTAATTTTCAAGATCCAGGGCCGGGGCGTGGCGGGGGGGCGTGGCGGGGCCCGCGCCGGGGTTTCGCCCCCCCGCGCCAGAATTCGGGCGGCCAGGAGTACCCGGGTGTGACCAAAAAGCAAAAAAAAAAAAAAGACAGCTAGAATGAAGATAATGTCAGGTTTCTGGAGGTTATCTGAACATAGTAGCAATTTTCCTTGTTCAATTTTCACCTGCCTACCTATGTGGTGAACAATTTAAGAAGTGCTGATTCTTGCAAAGGGCAATATATAGTTAGTCACAGGAAGACCAATTGCGTTCGGGAAATGGACAGAGATTATTTACTTCTCATTGGCACTTCATCATTTTCCTTAGCAGTAGCTCATGCTGGAATAGGAGATCAAACTTATCGATCATTAGAAGGAAGTCTTTCCTTGGTGATTTCAGCAGAATAGTTTTAACTCCTTCTGAGTCCAGAGTAGCTATCGAGATAGACTGGTAGAGTCTTCTTTTGCCTCTTAGTCAACAGTTAATCATGGGGGTACATTTTGGATAGGTTGCTGCAGGCAGCAGACGCTTGACCAGTGAGTCCTCTTGAAATACTTTTTAATACTATTCATTTAATCATTGTCAGTAAAGAAGTTCCTATCATAGTTCTTACATATTCAGTCATATAACAGTAATCTAGTGTCAGTAATCAATACTGTAGCAATAGGAATATGTTTGAACATTTTCTTCATAAAAAATGCACTAAAAGTTAACTCAGTCATGGCAAGCTTCAAAGCTCTGAATACCTTATGGCACAATAATAATAGCAACAATCATAACAACTCACTTGCTAAAAGCAAGGTACCCTTTTTTTAATCTAGTCCTCTTTTGCCTATGGTTGCAAAAACGACTGTATTAATCTGGAACTGCTGTCTAACCTTCTGTGCAGTTCATCAGTCATGCCTTTGACATGGGGTTTGGCCTCTTCACATCTTTCCTTTGAAATTCCTCTCATGCAGTCTCTTCTGTGTTCTAATCAGAGGTATCTAACTAAGATAAGCTTGTCTGTGTTTCATTTTTTCGGCCTTATTTTATGTAGTTCAGATGTGTGAGGTGTCTTTTACATCTTTCATATATGACTTTGCTAAATAGTCATATATAGCATCCTTTTCTGGATAAAAAATTACTGTTGTAATTATCAAATCATGATAAAATTTTTTTCTAATTGTTTTGTGTTTCTAGACCAGTTTTTTTTTTTGTGAAAAATAAAATGTCTTGGTCACATATGAGAAAGATAGTGCTTTAGAGTGTCTTCTAAACAAAGGTCAGCCATAGAAATAACACTGATTTACAGAGCCCAGAGCTAAGAGATTTTTTTTGATAAACAAGAAAAAAAATTATAAAAGTTGGCACACAAAGGCAGTCGTAGAATTGTCTCTCTTCAGGCTGAGGAGATGCTTGTTTACAGCAACTGTCACCCCTTTGCCACTGGTGAGTGCGCATGGCTCTGAAAGCGGGAAGCCTGGGGGCGAATGTTTCCAGGAGACTGAAAGAACAGGTTCACCAGCCAGCACTCTGCAGAATGCATAGTGTAATCCGACTCTTCCATTTAAGCTAACATATAATTTTGACTATTTTAAACAAGTTAAATATAAAATATCTTTACCTTTCTCCATATTTGATACTATAACTAAAGATTAGGGTAACCAAATAGGGTAACCTGAGTTTGGCTTCAACAGGATAAATCTAAACCAGCTGTTCAAATAGCTACACTACTACTGCAAGAATTCATGTGGCGTGTGTGTGTGTGTGTGTGTGTGTGTGTGTGTGTGTGTGTGTGTGTGTGTGTGTGTGTGTGTGTGTGTGTGTGTGTGTCCGTCCGTCTCTGTGCTTACTGTTTTTCTGTATTGGAGCCACAGCCGGCAGTGCTCAGGGCTTACTCCTGACACTACACTCCAGGATCAAGTCTAAGTCAGCCACATGCAAGGCAAACACCTACCTGCTGTAATGTAACCCCAGCCCACACCCACACACACATTCTGGTGCAGACATATCTCTTTAGTTTTGTGGGAATAATGAAAACATTGCTGGTAGAGAGCCCATGTAGATGGTACTGGATACAGTTTCATAACAAACTGCTTTTACTCTCAAGAAATTAAAAAAAAAATTACATCATCTCTGTTTGAGTATATCTTTAAAAAAAAATATTTCCATTAGCCAAAATGGATTACTCTCTGAGATGCCTGTCATCCAAAAGAGATAGAACATTTCTATTTCTATTTAAAATACAGATTTAACTTATGACCTAGAATTCATTATTATGCTTCTTCTCAAGTTATGGTAAAAAGTAATAAACTCTCAACAAGGTATTATTGTCCCAGGAAATCCACCAAGTGCTTTCAAAGAGAAAGGAATAAAATATACACACAACTGGCTTAAATATTTCTGATTGAATTGTCCTCCATGAAGAAAGCTTTCTTTACCTCCATTTCTGCAATTTTTCTCCCCCATCCATCTTTTTTTTTAAAATGCTATGTGCTACATACCTACTTCTCTTGATATCCTATTTGACCATTCATTATATCTGGCCCTTACATTTCCACATTACTGAGCCACTAATGGGTATGATTCCCACCCACCCCCATTTTTTTGTTTTCAATCTTTAAAAATATTGAGTCCAGTCTGACTTATTTTATCTACAATTGTAAACAAGTTTTAGTCGAAAGTCATACTTGAAATCTTTCTGTTCCCTGGCTTTCATGGTCTCACACATGTGAGGCATGCGTGGCTCTACTGTTGAAACACCTCTCTTGCTCCAAGAAGTGATCTTTGTAGACTGTGCTAGAAATTTGAAGTACAGATGCACATGCTTCTAATCAAATATCGCTCTAAGATGTGCCTATGCGCTTTAATCTATTTTATGCTAGATATATGGCAAGTAATTTTATGATGAACTTGACACAGTTATAAGATTTATCTGAAATTTTAAATTTATTTTATATTTATGGGGTTTTTTTTTGAAGGGGGCTCACCCAACAGTGCTCAGAGGCTGCTCTTGGTTCTGTGCTCAAATTTGTGAGTCTGTATCTTTTATTATTACTTGAGCATGTAACAATCTACAGCATATTGTAAAAGTGTGTAAATTCCACAATGTAAGATACATTCAGCCTTATGAAAGCAAGCTGATTTGGAGAGTACCTTGTAGAAATCGCATGGAGCATGTGGCGTGGCATCTCCAGCACAAGGTAGTCGAACATTTCCATTTTGGTGTCCTACCCTCGAGAAGGAAGAGATTTCACAATGGGTATGTGATCTGTACCCTTAGTGAGAGTAATCGTCATTAAATTATTAAGTAAAGGGAGAATAAATACCATTCCTCCCTTTTTAAGGCTTAAAGACACATACACAGAATGAATGCAAATCTTTTCCAGGTGGAAGGCAGTTTGGCCTAATGACAGCACATACTTAAAAGCGAGTGGATCCAGTGATGGTGTGTTAATGTGAGATCAAAATGCAGGGAAGTCAAAATCTTAGTCTTCTTTAAAAACAGCTTCTAAAGCATACATGAAATGGTGGCTGCACATGTAGAAGATGAGGAAGATCCCTTTATGAAAGCAGAATCCTGACTTCAGACCCTTGGTGAAAGAGTGGGCCAAGTGGATCCCTGGCTTGGCTAGCGGTGCATTCCCCATGACGAGAAACTGCTGTGCCCATGGGAGGCTTCTCTATACTGAAGCTGTACCAAGCTCTTTCCTCTCTTCTCAAAAATGAACTTCTAAATGAACGCTGTCTTCCCAGTAGTGAATTTTATTCAAAAGCTATTTTATAGATGGAGAGATTATTTGTCCTTTACAGAGGACTGTGTGGGTAAACATCATCCTAAGTAATAAAGCTATTTTTTTTTCAGAGATGCCAGTTTGTGGTGTTAACATGCACTCAAATTTCAGCCATTAGTGATTTTCTTTAATTTTTATTTTATTTTAATTTTCATTATTTTTAAATTTTGATTATATCTCAGAACACTGAATAGAACAATGAAACTATCAAATATTTGCTGTAATATTTTGCTCCTTCAAATTAAGTCTGTGATTGGGCAATGAACAATTTTTCTAAGTTTTGAAAACATAAGACTTTTTTTCTTGGGTAAATGCTTGTTAATTAATATAGGATAAAACCCATTATTTTTAAAGACATAAAATATAGAAAATAATATTCATTACTGAAGCGGGGGATAATTCCATTTCTATCAAGGAAAAATAATTTTTAATATGTATGTTATATATAATATGTATATATGAAGTTCAGGAGGTTAGTCACAGTTTATTAGTTTACATTTGAAATATAAGGTAATATAAAGTTACTATGCTTATTCTCATGTAGACACAAATGAAACTAATTTGTTGTCATATGGTCTTAAACTGATTTTCACTTTTTGTCTATTATATGCTTTTTTAAAATTTTTATGTAAAACTGTAAAAGAACATTGGACTCATTGTGCTATGTTTTCTATTTCATTAACTTGCTCAGTTTTTATTAGCTTTGTCAAGTTTTTAAACTTCTAGTACAAAATTATGCCTCTAGTGTGTATTCAAATTAAGTTGGATTTATTTTCAGTTTAGAAGAACTTGCTCTGCAAGAAAATTAATTCTTATAGAGAAGAAAATAGTTCTTCCCATTAATAAAATAGCATCAAGCTTTATTCAGTTTTATTCATTCAAGTATTTAGAATTTTCTTTATGACACCCTTTTGATTCGATACTAACCATTTTGTTCTAAAGTTATTTGTTAATTTGCCAGTTGTCATTTATTGTAGAAATCCCAAGCTTACCAAATTTCACTGTACTGCTTAATTTTTACAAAAACCAAAATACAGGTTTAACTGGTTTTCACAGTAAAAATAATTAGCACCCACATAAATTTAAACTCATAAAATTCATTCATTCTATAATTTTCCTAATTACTGTGTGCATCAACATCGTATATAAAAATACCTATATTTTAAACAGTTCTAACAAAGCTAACTCATTAGTGTTTTGTTTTTTTTGTTTTTTTGGTTTGTTTAATATTGGCTGCCCTCTAGTGGGGTAAACTGTTCTTTTCAAATACCCTAACTAAAATCTAAAAAAAGTCATTTTCATATGGAAACGAGCCTTTTGTCATGTCTTAGCACTCTTGTTTTTATCGACTCCTGAATTTAATGCAGTTTGTTTTATGTCTTTGCTAGAGAATTTGGTCATGAAGCAAGTGGTGTAGGTTTAGCATGATATTGTTAATAAGACAGATCCAAACAAGCTGATCTCATTGGTAGCTTGCCTGTTTTTGCTCTTGTTTTTGGCTGTGACCTGTCATGTGTGTTGTGTGCTCCCAACTTCTAAGATGTTCTCGTTCCTCCTGTTGCAGATGCTACAACTGCGGTGGCCTTGATCACCACGCTAAGGAATGTAGTCTACCTCCTCAGCCAAAGAAGTGCCATTACTGTCAGAGCATCTCGCACATGGTGGCAAACTGCCCACATAAGACTGGCGCGCAGCCGCCTGCCACGTCTCAGGGAAGACAGGAAGCAGAATCACAGCCGTGCACTTCAGCTCACCCTCGGGGAGGTCATGGGGGCGCATGGCTGTGCAGCGTCCCCACCGTGCCAGGAGGCAAGGTCTGAGATCTCAGAATGGCCCGGCAGGTTGCCTCAAGAAGCTTCCTCTGCAAAGTCATCGGCAGCACCAGAAGAGCAGAACAAAAAAGGGGCCTTCCGTTCAGAAGAGGAAAAAGACATAACCCTTCTCAACCTTCCGTTTTCTTTCCCCACCTGGGAAGTCTACCTCATGCGAGTACAGGGGAACAGTATTTTTCATAAGCAGCAGCTGACCTGGGATTTTTAACTACTGTTGAGGAGCTGTGAATTTTTTAAACAGACAAATCTCTAAACAAATTACACTTGAGCAGGGTGTCATGTTTCAGGTTATTCAGCGAGGAAGATGTTATGTAAATCAGGATGTGTATGTGTGAGGGGGAAGGCCTGAGTCTGTTGGAAGATTTTATATAGGAACATAGACATGTATAAAGAGGGTTTGTCTTTATATACGTGTATATGTTGATATGAGCGCACACCCTCCCTCTCAAGAATTGGATAGTCCCAATATATAAAAATCCACCTGAGGCATTTTAGATGCCTTTGAGCACAACCCCTAGGGTCTCTCTTGAAATGCCATTCCCTTTATATTATAAACAAATAAAAACATGACTTACTTTTGAGTGAACCAAAGGATACTTCAGATCTCAGAGCTGCCAATCATCTGGTACTACAGGTTTTTACGTCATTTCTTCTCTGGAATTTAGGATTGCCTTCTTCTTGCTGTTGATAGACTATGCTCCTCCCCACTCCGGCCCTATTTGAAGGCAGTACCTTAACTCCCTATGCCTCTTGACTGCCATAATCTTTTTCTTTTAATCTGGTATATATAAACTCAAGAAGACAATGAATGTGTGACTTTTGATGTTGATTTGATAATTTGATTGTAAATTCGATGCCTATTTAAGGGAAGTGAAGGGGATGGCAATGGATAAATCCAGTTGCTTGATTATATTCAGTGGTGTTTTGATACCAGCTCATTATAGCCTTTTAAATATGTGAGGTTTTAGTGGATTCTAGGAGCAGCGTCTTCTCTAATCTGCATCGAGCCTTGCAGCCTTCACTTGCAGCAGGTGAGCATCTTCCTTTACTGCTGACGACCTGGGAGGAAAACTACTCAGTCAGGGCAGAGGCTGTTTTCTGTCAAGCCCACTAGAGTTAGTTATAGCTTATTTCCAAAACAAAGCAGCACCAATGTTAAGTCACTGCCATTAAGAAGGAAAATCACGGATGCTCACAGTTGCCCGATGCCAGTGATAGAAGGGCAGCTGTGGCACGGCAAGCTGAGTGGGCCTGGGGAAGAGGAATGGGGCCACCCTGCCAGAGCTGGATATCTTGAATAACTAGATTCACCTTAGGGAAGTCACTTCATGATTCTTGCTGAAGTAACTAACCTCTGGTGGATTTGGGAGGAACTTAGAGTGGTGAGATAGAGATGGTCAGGTTGGTCCTCGGTTACACTAGAAATGGCGTGGGATCATCATCGTGCTGTTCCCTTTAGGTTTCAGTCGTGGAAAGAAAATTGCTCACTTTGGTGCCATCCTAGTTCTCGATGTTTTGGGTCAGTTTCGGAAAGATGTCTAAGAAGGTACCAGTTCGTTGTAAATTTCCGATTTCTCAATACCTGTAGTTTGTGATGAGAGTGTTGGTGTAAGCTCAGATAATCAAATAGAGAACGACTCAAATGAGATAGACCCTGCTCAGCCATTCCTGCTCCTCCCCCACTGGACCTGCCATGGGAGACTTGTGCAGCTGCTGCTGCTCCAGCAAACCGCCTCCAAGGAGAAAATGCCACAGGCTGGGCCACCAGACCTAGAGTTCAGCTCGAATTCCTGGACAGTGCTTTTTGAGGCTCTCCATGGTATATTCCCAAATGCCCATGTGCTGTGATACAAAGCTTACCTTTGACGATATTGAATGTGATGTAGCTATAGAGAAGTACTTCCTTGCCTTATGTGAGGATTGTGAGCTTATTTAAATTACGTAGACAAATCAAAGTGGCATTGCTTCGTTTAAGCAGGTATAATAAGCAGGTTAACAGCAAAAATTGCAAAACCCATTACGTCACTTTGAAAATTCAAACCAAAGTTCCTTGACCTTATAGAAAATAGGAAATTATGGACTTGAGAATTGGACATTCCCTGTTTACGTATAAAAAAAAGTTTAGAGCTGAGATCATGGTTTAAAAACCAGAAACATTTTATTACTCTGTACCTTCTGGGTACATTTGAATCATGTTAAGCATCTACACCAGACTGAACTAAAAGCACATACCAAACCTATCTTACGATTAAAAGTTGAGGTTTATTTTTTATAAAAGAATATTATCACTATTACATCACAACTCAGGACAAAGAATTTTGCTCAGGGAACATATCATATATTGTTGTCGTCGTTGTTTCTTTACAGAAGAGTCTACAGTCCTGCTTACTCAATACCAAATAACTTAGACCTTTATATAAGTATTATGTACCGATGTTAGTAACTACCTCTGAGTTTGAGATGGATCAAAATTTCCAAATCTGTATCATTTCTCCTGTTCTTATTTCATGTACAAAGTACTTTAAAGCAGAATTCCCCAACTCCTTGCATATGTGAATATCACTGAGCACAGTGGCCATTTACATGGGTGAACTGTTATTCTGTTTACAGCAAAAGGCTACCTCATCGTTGATGCCTAGCACACCTTCATGCTGCTGCAGCCTTACAGTGGCTGCTAATATTCTCTGGTACAGAACCTTTTATCCATACTAGAGATAGCAATTCACAACTGCATGTTTCTGACGAACATTGTGAATAATGAAGCTTCTCTTGAGCAGAGTCTCCGTGCATTTCCTTCAAGTTATCATGTATTTTGTGTGAAGACTTATGGGCACTCTACCACTTCAGCAAAACAGGAATCTTGGAAATAGCTGCTTTGCTCAGAGGTTGGGGGAGGGGTAGCAGGAGGAGAGTTTGGTGTATGAGTATTTCATGCTGGGCGGACTGTCAGGGGTGCCAATCCCCCACTGTGTCTGTGCTGCCCTGAAGTACTGCAGCCTGCTTGCCCCAGGCACATACCTAGCACTGGCTTATTGAGGAGTGAACACGGAATGAACGTGCAATGCCATTTCTAGCTACTGAGGGAGAGGGTCTGTGGGAAGCAGGAAAGCATCCGTTTACAGGGGTTACGATTGGTGGGGCAGGAGTCTGTGGATTGGTTGCCCCTTGACCTCACACCCCTCCACCCACAAACATAAATGTAATTCCTAAAAAAGATGCACTACCGATCTCTTGGCCCTGGGACCTATTTGTCGCTATGTGGCAGATTATAGTAGAAACATTTTTATACTTGGATTTCTAGTTTATACTAGAAGACTTTGGATGTATTTTTAAAATAGAAAGATTTAGAAAGATTTTTACCTGCTTATAACTTGCAAGTTTGGAGTGCAATGTAGAGGGAAAAAAAAAGATCAAGAACCATCAAGTGATTAGCATTGGTCCATCTACAAATACAGATGTTTGTATTGCTGATTTTCTTTCTTACATTCCGGCCCAGTTTTATATTTTGCACCAGTGTGGCCCCCAAGTTACTGTTAGCTGTATTTAGTTTGTGAATAGAAGCCCATAAGTGTTAATAGACTTTGTAACATTCACTGTAAGATGAATTATACAGGACATGGGAAATCTCATTAAGTCTTAAAGTTAATTTAAATTAATTTATCTGTTTTCGCTAAGAAATGTTTATCATAAAATATATATGTATTTCCCCTTTGGTTATAAAATTTGGGAAAGTATGTACAAGTGCAGCTGCACTGACTTTAATTTTCTAGATGTCTTAATGAGATTTATTTGTTTTAGAGAACAATTTGTCTAAAAGCATCAAGGTCTTACATACCTGTCAACAGTCTGTAAGATGTGGTGGTTATGTGATCTGTGTCATTGTTGTTCAGTTAGAGTGAGAGGTTGCCCTGTGATTCATTTTTAAATTTTATATTTGGAACCGAGCTGCAAAGTTATTGTAAAGTACTGTACTGTGAGAAACTCTTATGCTATTTAATACATCTGTGGCTTAACACTCACTAGAGTTACCAGCTTGAAAATGATGGTGTTGACTACCTCTTGAATTGCTTACATCTGTCAACCTCCGGCACCCACCACCAAGCTGGCTTTAATTATTAGTATGTGTTGCTTTTTGGTATTATCAACTCTTAACCATACTAGAGACCAAAGTGAACACTGATTTCTGTATGTCTTTAATACGGTGTTTTATCTAGTATTTTTAAATTATCCAGTGTAGTATTTAGATGGCCTCATTGTCCATTTTGACTCACGTTGTTTACAAGAGAAAATAAACTCACTTGAACTGTATGTTTTTAAAGGACAAAGAAAGGAGTAGGTGTCTGCAATGTCATTTTACTGGTGGATAGTCATCTTGGACTAACGTTCTGTTTGCCTTTCTGCAGGCTGGGGTTTATATCCTCATTTCATGCCTAATGTCTTATTCTGTCAATTATGGATATTTTGAGGTTAATGAAAATAACTTGATTAAAAATAAAGCATATAACATTGAAATTTATAATGTGTTTTGAAGATTTTTTATGGTTTGTATAGCTAAAATGACAGAAAAATAAACCTTTTAGGCAGTATTTTCACAGATCTGACCAATAATGGAATAGTTTTAACTTCTTCAGATAGTGATGATTAGACGTATGGAATTTCTGTTTAAATTAATTTAAAGGAAAAGTTGGGCCCTGTCATCGTCGGAACCATCTGCCTTAGCTATCAAGCGTGTGCATTTTGTGAATCAAGAGGCTGTAGCTAAAACATCAACCGTTTCTGTGAAACCATTTTAGAGATTTTCCTACAAAGCTTCCTAAGAAGTTTTTACATATACAAAAAGAATAATCAGAACTAGGTTACACCAGGACCAGTGATCTCAAATATAGATTTTTCAGACTATAGTGGTAAGTGCTGATAAGGCATAAAGTTGGGCGATCACACTCAGCTGTACTTAAGACTGCCCCTGAATCTGTGCCTGGGGGCATTGCCAGACACGCTTGAGGGACCACATGGGTGCAGGTGTTGCGCCTGATCCTCTGTATGTGTGCTGCCCATGGAGCTATCTTTCCCACCCTAAAATCAATTTGATGAAAACTTCTGAGTTCTATAAGTTAGCTAGTCCCACAGTTAAGGTCATTTTCATTTTCACTTTGCACCTATACAATTCACTCTTATTCTTACATTCTACTATGATTCCTACTTTTCCTTTTTAATAGTACAATTTAGCTGTTTAGCTTCTTGCACTTTCTGGGTTTTGTTTTTGGATTATACCAAGTTTTTTGTTTCTTTGTTTTTGGTCTTTTTAGGTCACATCCTGTGATGCTCAGGAATTATTCCTGGCAGTGCTTGAGGCGAACCATATGGGATGCAGGCATTGAACTCAGGCTGCTTGCATTAAGGCAAATGCCCTACCCACTTACTATTTCTCCAGCTTGCTTTTTTTTCCTTTTGAACCCCAACCAATGATGCTTAGGGATCACTCCAGGCGATGCTTGGGGACCAAATAGGGTGCCAGGGATCGAGCTCAGGTTGACCGCATGCAAAGCAAATGCTCTACCACTGTGCAAAGTCTAGGACCCCTGGGCCACACCAATTCTTGGGGCTACTCTCAGTCTTTGCTC
Organism: Cryptotis parvus; assembly: GCA_021461705.1. Lineage (NCBI taxonomy): Eukaryota > Metazoa > Chordata > Mammalia > Eulipotyphla > Soricidae > Cryptotis > Cryptotis parvus. The sequence continues at coordinate 25,576 of JAJIBD010005852.1, read as the reverse complement.
AAGCCCAGGCATCCTACCTGGAAAGCACATGCTGGGCTCAGCTATTCAGCTCCCGTCATTCCCATGTTTATACAGCTCAGTCATGTTGAGTCCATTCACTGTGTGTACCGGGGCTCGTACACATGCTCGGAAAATTACATAAACCTTTTAAAAGTGTAGATTTCGGTACTGGAGATGTCTTTCAGTATGCAAAGCTACCTGGTAGAGCCTTGCATGCGTATGGCCCTGGATTGTGTCCTTTGCATTAGGGAGGGAGGGGAAGGAAGACGTGGTACTGGTGGCCCGTGAACACCAGCAGTGTCCCCATAATAACAAAAAGATAAAAACTTGGTCATGAAAGTGGCACTGAGAGAACCTGGAAAGAAAATTAAGATAGTCCATAATCTCATCACCTGGAAAGTGCTAATTTTAGACTTTCTGATATTTTAGGTAAAGAATTCCATCTCTGTCTATATAGCTGCATAGTGTATAATCCCATTACCTGGAATGTACTAGTTTCAGATTTTTCTAAATATTTTAGATACATATCTTAGCTATAAAAATAAGTATATGTATATAAATAAAATATATCTTTAAAATATATAATCTAATCAGAGGAATAACCATTACCAATTTTTTTTTTTTTTTTGCTTTTTGGGTCACACCCGGCAATGCTCAGGGGTTTCTCCTGGCTTTGCACTCAGGAACTACTCCTGGCGGTGCTCTGGGGACCATATGGGATGCCGGGATTGAACCCAGGCCCGCATGGGCGACGCGTGCAAGGCAAATGCCCTACCTGCTGGACTATCGCTCCGGCCCCATTACCAATGTTTTAACCATTACCAATTCCTACCAATGGTTAACCAAATAAAAACCATTTTTATTTAACAAGAGGCATGCAGAATTAAAAAATAAAAATAGATTATCACATGTATAGTTTTCACATTAATATATTTTTGGAACCCAAGCAATAGTACAGCAGGGAGGGCATTTGCTTTGTAAGTGAAGTGGCCGACCCGGATTCAATCCTTGGCATCCCATATGGTCCCCTGAGCACTGCCAGGAGTAATTCCTGAGTGCAGAGCCAGACTAACCCCTGAGCATTGCTGGTTGTGACCCCAAACGACAAAAGATAAAAATGCACCAGTGACTTGAGGAAGGGAGAATCAGTAGAATGGAGTTTGGGGCTTGGCGTGATAGGTGAAGGAAGAGAGAGAATTCAAGACAGAAGCAGCAGCATTAACAAAAGATCAGATGAAGGCTGGGCAATGCTGTGTCATCAGCTGAAAAGAGCAGAAAAGAGAAGTTTGCCGGGAACAACTATAAACCCTTTTGAATGCAAGAAAGGCCACCAATACTGCCTGAAACTTGAGGGCTAGCAGCCCTCAAGAGAGAGGAGCATGCTCACAGCGGCCACACGGTCATAGAGGTTTTCACACCCAGTCAGACCCATCCACCGGGTTTTTCTGAGGATGCTTTTGTTCCCTGCGGTGTCTCAGGATGACAGAACCCTAGAAGTGTCCGTAGTCTTCCTGAACTTAACAGAGACTTCGGGGATGCCAGAGCTCCAGATAATTGCACAAAGCCCAGAGAGGAAGGCTCACCAGGATGAGTCTCTTGTATCTGCACTCAGGTGATCTTACTGTCTGATGCTTAAAAACTCAACAGAAACCAGCAACCGAGAACAGACACACCTAGACGAGGTGAGCGGGATCTGGGAGAGAAATTGGGCTAAGATGTTCCTTTCCGCATAATTCCCTGCCATTGTCTCACTTCCTGAAGTTCAAGGAATGAAGAGATTTCCTCAGCCCTCTGGTGCTAGGGATAAAGACTTAATCTGAAGCCTTAGATTTTGTTGTGCCTTGGCAAATAACCTGGCCCTTTCGTCTATTGTCCTCAGTTTGGAAATCAGCATGCTTCCCCTTATTGGGGGTGGGGAGGGCACCACCAGTGGTGCTCAGGAATCGCAGCTGGCAAGTCAGGGGACCATATTGGGTGTCGGGGATTGAACCTGGGTTCACGGTGTACACTACAGGTGCCCCAGCCTCTGGACTATATCTTGCCTCAGCGTGTTTCTCCTTTTAATCTCCATCCTTCACTTCCCTCCTTCTACCCGCTACCCCCTAACGATTTGGCTGCCATTCCAGAAAATGGTAAACGTTTGATATATGTGGCATGTCATGCATGTTAATGCAATATCATCCCTTTAAAAGTTCCCTATCAGGGGCTGGAGAGACAGACATGGGGCAGAGCTACTACTTGCTCTCCCTGTGCCCAGTCACTCACAAGGCGCCCAGGAGGGATGGCGGGTTCTAGCCCTGGCCCGCCACCCCAGCAGAGCCTTGCAACAAGCCAGACGACCCCCCCACTCCATGAGGGCCTCCATTTTCCATCCGGACTTCTCTCATCAGAAGTCCACCCAGCAGACCAGCCTATCACAGCCCGGCTCATCGAGTCCAACATCCACCGGGGTGCGGGCGGGCCCCCCGGCTCAACCGTGACCCCACTCGGCTCATTTTCCCGTTTCTCTCAAGAACCCCCAGCGCCAGCCTATCACAGCCGGCTCGCGCGTTCATCAATAAATGCTGGACTTAGAGATGACTACAAGAGTATGCTACCTGCACGGCAGAGCCTGGCAAGCTACCCGTGTTATATTTGATATGCCAAATACCAGTAACAATTATAGACCTCATTCGGAATGGATTGAGGCTCTTTATGTTCCTGGAGCAAGCAGATGCCCTTGGGCTCTACTAGCATGAGACAGGACATATGGAGATGTTACTGGAGCCCGCTCGAGCAAATCAATGATGAACGGGAAGACAGTGATACAGTGATCAGGGGCTGGAGTGGATAGCCCAGCGGGTAGGGCGTTTGCCTTGCACACGGCAGGCCCATGCCGGCCCAGGTTCGATCCCTGGCATCCCATATGGTCCCCCGAGCACCGCCAGGAGTAATTCCTGAGTGCAGAGCCAGGAGAAACCCCTGAGCATTGCCAGGTGTGACCCAAAAAGCAAAAAAAAAAAAAAGTTCCCTATCATTGGGGCTGGAGAGATAGTACAGCAGGTAGGGCACTTGCCTTGCACTTGGCCAACCTGGATTCAATTCCTAGTATCCCATATGGTCCCCTGGGCACTGCCTGGTTAGGAGTAACCCCTGAGCATCACTGGGTGTGACCCAAAAGCCAAATATATAAATATTTTTAAGTTCCCTATCATTAGAATAAATGTCTAGGCATTTTGTTTCTAAAATGATTCCAGGTTTTTTAAAGATACAAGATGTTTTCTGAAGATCAAAAGCCCGACGTTTCTCTTTTTGATTAGAGTCTATAGCATTTGCACTCTCCAGTTTGTAAGAATTCTTCAGGGTGCCAACTTGAATGATGAAATGTTTGATGTTAGCTTACACTGATGACATGTTCAACTCCATTGTGAAGGAAACTGGCCTCTCTCCTTGGTATTATAGTAGTGATAATGCCACCAACTCAGAGTCAAGCAAAGACTATTTAGAGCTTAAATATAAATAGGTTTTGATGCTTGGGTTGTCATGTGGACTTGTTTTTCCACACTTTCCTCTAGAAGTGTAGCCTCACTGTTGGCATGTCTGAATATTTCAAGTTTCATCACTTCCCTTTTTTTGTTTTCTTTTTGGGCCACAACCAGCTGTGTTTGGGAGCTCTCTCCCTGCCTGGTCTCGGGGGTCCGCGCAGTGCTGAGAATGAACCAATTGCTTCACACATACAAGGCAGGTGCTGTACCACTGAGCCACAGCTGACCTCTGGCTCACTTCCTTAATGTAGCTCTATTGACTCTTCCAGTACTCTCATTTCTTCATGAAATTAATTCCATACAAGTAGCTTCCATTTACTTATCATTATGTTTATATAGTTAGCCCTATGTAAGATTCTTTTGCTACCACTCAGCCAAAGCAGTCCATTTAAAATAATAATCCAGTCTAATTCCAATCATTTTAAAGTCTTCTTATAATAGAAAATTTGGAAAAGATGAAAAGGCCAGGCGCATGAGAAACACTGTCTATAAGCAAGTATTTGCTCAATTTTCCCCCTTCTGTTAATATTGTACGGCATTCGTGGGGAGACTTAGCAGGTAGCTCAGGAAGTTTTAACGTAGGCTGCAAAGGATTCTGTAATGTTGTTTGGCTCAGTATTCTGTCTCATTAGAGCCACATCACTCCAAATTGTCCTCAATGGCTATTCTCAGTCTTCTGGTGGAAGCTCAACAAATTTGGGGCTAAAGTGAGAGTGCTTGCCTTGCATGCGGCCGACCCAGGTTCAATCCCTGGCATCCCACATGGTACCCTAAGCACCACCAGTAGTGATTCCAGCCAGGGGTGGACAACCCTCCCCCACACACAAAATAGAAAGTTCAACAAGTACTATTAGAATATCTTAACAATCTCTGCCCCATACGAAACAAGCAATCAACAGCGAACTAAAGTCTGTTTTATTAAAAAGTTCCTATTTGTGTGTCCTGTTTTGACAACCTTCCGTGTTGCTTTTTAATAAAAAAAGTTATTCCTTCATGAAACACTGTCCCAATTAAAATTCTCTTTAGGTTATTTTGGGGATAGCGGGGATGGGGTGGTGTTTATTTGTTGGTGACACCTGGTGGTGATCAAGGCTTACTCCTGGCTCTGCATTCAGGAATTATTCCTGGCAGTGCTTGGAAGACCATGTGGAATGTCAGGGATCGAACCTAAGGTAATCCAGATATTAAGTAAATGCCCTTCACCCTGTAATTTCTTTCTTTATGCATTCTTTATATATATGAAAATATATATGGCAATATATATGGCTATATATATGAAAATATATAAGTAGTGACATTGTGGAAGTTACACTGAGGGATATTGCGATTAGTAATTTGTCTAGACAAAGCATTTTGTATTTCCTTCTCTTTAGTTCTTTATGGTTTTTTTTTTTTTTTGCTTTTGAGTCACACCCGGTGATGCTCAGGGGTTACTCCTGGCTCTGCACTCAGGAATTACTCCTGGCAGTGCTCAGGGGACCATATGGGATGCCGGGGATCGAACCTGGGTTGGCTGCATGCAAGGCAAACGCCCTACCCACTGGACTATCACTCCAGCCCCCTTTTTATTGTTTTTTTAGGGGTTTTATTCCTGGCAAAAAATATTGCCTAAATAGCTTACTGCAATCATTGTCATCCATGAGCATAAATCTAATGCTTTGAATCTAATGGTTAAAATCAAAGTCTGGGATGTGTCTCAGCAGGTGGAGCAAAAACCCTGAATGTAAGGAGGCCATAAACTGAATCCCTGGTCCTACTGTAACATGGTTGTGCTTGGTGGCTTGGCACAGCCATGCCAACCGCTGGGCAGGCCCTTGTAGAAAATTAAAGACTGACCGTAATATCTTAGAGAAATGTCAGAGGGGAAAGACAAACAGCTGCATGACTGTACTCATGTAGCATATAGGAAAACAACAAAACATGGACTAAATAAACAAAAATAGGGGCAGGAGTGATAGCCCAGCTGGTAGGGCGTTTGCCTTGCGCGCTTCGATTCCCGGCATCCCATATGGTCCCCGAGCACCACCAGGAGTGATTCCTGAGTGCAGAGCCAGGAGTAACCCCTGAGCATTGCCGGGTGTGACCCAAAAAAGCAAAAAAAAATCCTTTTTCCTTATAAATCCAGAGAAGGAGTCACCAGAGGGATGGGGGAAGGAGAGTGAGTAAATCACATTCTTCTGTGATAGAACTTTGGAATTTAGCGGTGAATTTAACATAGAATTGGGAGTTCGCAGCAAACTTTACATAGTATATACACATGTTGGTTACAATGATGCACACATAATTCATATAGTGTTACAGTGCAAATATTAGCTTCATAAATTTTTTTTTTTAAAAAACTGGTACTCTGGTTTAATCTAAATTCTAATGCAGTTACAGTAATATTACAGTAATTACCAGTAGAGGGCACTCTCCACTTTCTCTCTGAAACAATTGGGGTGGAGAAATCTCAATCTTAGAGCAAGTGGGGTTTCCGAATATATTTTGCTTGGTAAATATGTTTAGGAAAATTTATGGATAAAATATATGAGTAAGTAGTGACTTTGTGGGTGTTTATGCTGTGAGTAAGGAAGAGACGCTGAGGGATATTGCAACTAGTAATTTGTCTAGGAAAAGTATTTTATGCTTCTAGGTCTTATAAGAAACATCAAAGTATAAATGCCCAATTGAATGAAATAATCACTGATCATACTACTACTCCATAAATTCCTCACTCATTTTTCAAGCTATCAGAAATACAGTATCATAAATAAGAACTTGTGAGACTCGCCCACTCCATTTTTACTTGGGCATTATGTTTCTGGCTCACATTGTTCTAAGACCACACCCCTGCCAGAGTGTAGCATCTGCCAGTCTCAAAAGCCCTTCCCCTGCCCACCCTCTTGGTAAACTCAGGGACTCAGGTTCCATTGTCTTTGTCTGTTTGTCGCTCCCCTGCTGTGTTTCTGTGAAAGATCACTCTATCTCTACACCAGCTGATTTCACTCTGCATGATCACCTCCAGCTCCATCCCTATAATGGCAAATTGCATGATTTTTGTCTTTTCTTACAGCCTAATATTATTCCACTATTTCTATGAACAACAGATAGTTTGTCTACTCACCTGTTCTTGGATACTCGACTTGTTTCCAGATCTTAGCTGCTGTGAGTAGTGTAGCAGTGAACACAGAAACACAAATGTGTTTTCAAGATAGTATTTTTTGGGGGCCAGAGTGATAGCCCAGCGGGTAGGGCGTTTGCCTTGCACGTGGCCGGCCTGTGCTGGCCGCCGGTTCGATCCCTCGGCATCCCATATGGTCCCCCAAGCACCGCCAGGAGTGATTCCTGAGTGCAGAGCCAGGAGTAACCCCTGAGCATTGTCGGGTGTGACCCAAAAAAGCAAAATATATATATATATATATATTTATATATTTTTGGGTCCTGGAGGTAGATGCCTCAAAACTTGCTCTTTCACTTGGACTTTTCTTTGGCGGGGTGAGGGGTGTCATTTGGGTCACACCCAGCAGTGCTCAGGGCTTACTCCTGGCTCTGCACTCAAGGATCACTCCTGGCGACTTGGGGGACCATACGGAGCCAGGTGGGCTGCATGCAAAGCGCCCTCCCCACAGCACTATCGCTCTGGCCCCCACTAGGACTTCTTTTTTTTTTTTTTTTTTTGCTTTTTTGGGTCACACCCGTGGCAGCTCAGGGGTTTCTCCTGGCTCTGCGCTCAGGAACTACTACTCGCGGTGCTCGGGGACCATATGGGATGCCGGGGATCGAACCCGGGCCGGCATGGGCCGGCCACGTGCAAGGCAAACACCCTACCCGCCCCACTAGGACTTCTTAATAGGTTTGTTCACAAACCTTTTCTCCTGCTTTCTGTGTCCTAAAGTGTCACAATGAATTGAACCAGGGAGCTGTGGCCTCCCCATCCAGGATGCCAAAGATATCGCAGTGAGTGCTGGAATGATGTTGGGGTGGTCCTGTGAACAGCGTGTAAGAGTCCCATCTGAATGCCAGGCTGAAACCCCATACGGACACCAGGTCTGCCCCCGCACCGCCGCTGTTTCTGCAGCACCCCCTTCTCACCCAGGATCTCACCGTTCACCCACCGCACCAGGAAACCCCCACTGCCCTTCAACAGTGGAAGCTGCTGGAGCTGCGGAAGAAAGGCTTCAGCCATAGAAAAAGGACAAGTGGCAACAGCTGCAGAGAAAAACAAACTCCCATAGCTTGGAGCATTGGTAACAGTTTAATCCTCTGCACCTGTCAAGCACCACGGGAATGACCCTGAGCACTGAGCCAGGAGTAGCCCCTGAGCATGGCTGGGTGTGGCTCCAAGATAAAGAAGTGCACATTCCTGGAACTGAAGGACACCAAAACTGGTGACATTCTTCACCTGAATCAAACATGTCACAGGTGAAACTGAGACCAAATAGATGATGTCACCTGACCAGTGTCTGAAAACCTTTCTGGTTCTCATTTCATTTTAGGGCCTCATCCCTTGGTGTTTGGGAGGTGTGGTGCGGGAATTGAACCAGGGGCTCTTTCGCATGCAAAGCATTAAAGAGAGTCTGAAATCCACGTTTCGTGAGTTCCTGAGAATCTTGAGAAAATCCTCATTTCTTGGGTCCTAGGTGAAATCACACTCTGTCCTTCTTGTAGTAAAAAAAAATTACAGGGCCCAGAGCCCTGTAATTACAGTGGGTAGGGCGTTACCTTGCATGCAGCCAACCTGCGTTCGATCCGTGGCATCCCATGTGGTCCCCTGAGCACCCCCAGGAGTAATTCCTGAGAGCAGAACCAGGAGTATCCCCTGAGTATTGCCAGGTGTGACAAAAAAAGGGAAAACATTACCTGTGTGTCTCCCACCACATCTACCCTGCACTCACGCATGGTCACTCTGGGAGACAGCCATGCGTATTCATTCAGAATAATAGCGTAAGGGTTTGCCACAGCTTCGACCTGTTCTCATCGCTCACAGAAAGCATCATTTATTGTAATGCCATTGTTTCCACACTCTCGCCACTACAGAGAGAAACACCTCAGACCTCTTCCCCACATTATCATAGCTTTATTTCTTTGGGGAGGAGGGGAGACCACGCCTACTGATGCTGAGGGACTACCCCTGGCTCAGTGCTCAGTCTCGCTCCCAACTGTGCTTGGGATGACACGGTGACTGGGATGGAAACTGGGCCTCCTGTAAAGCATGTGCTTATACTCTTGAACCACCTCTCGGCCAGCCCTGCCTGCTGACTTCTGAGGCCAACTCCCTGTCACGATAGGCCAATGAGCACAGTGCTGACCAATTCCCTGTCACGATGAGCCTATGAACACAGTGCTGACCAACTCCTCCGTGCTGACCAACTCCCTGTCACGATAGGCCAATGAGCACAGTGCTGACCAACTCCCTGTCACGATAGGCCAATGAGCACAGTGCTGACCAACTCCCTGTCACGATGAGGCCTATGAGCACAGTGCTGACCAACTCCCTGTCACGATAGGCCAGTGAGCACAGTGCTGACCAACTCCCTGTCACGATAGGCCAGTGAGCACAGTGCTGCCAACTCCCTGTCATGATAGGCCAATGAGCACAGTGCTGACCAAGTCCCTGTCACGATAGGCCAATGAGCACAGTGCTGCCAACTCCCTGTTACGATAGGCCAATGAGCACAGTGCTGACCAAGTCCCTGTCACGATAGGCCAATGACCACAGTGCTGACCAACTCCCTGTCGCGATAGGCCTATTAGTATTATGTTTTGTGTTGCCCAGCTCTGAGGCATGTGCTTTGCCACCGGAGCTTCATGCTTGACTCCTGATGCTTTTAGGGTTTGAGGCTGCATCTGGTGATGCTCAGGGGTCAGTCCTGACTCTGTACGCAGGAGTGACCCCTGGTGGTGCTGGGGGAACCCTATCGAACAGGAAGAAAAAGGCAGTGTTTGGAGCAAAGCAAGGTAAATGCTTTAACTCTTGATTACCTTGGTCTTAAATCATGCCGTTTATTTCTTTATATTTTAATTTACATGAAACACTTATTTATAATGTAATATGTAATGTTTTCTATTTCAGTCTGATTACTCCTGGCAAACCACAGCACAATAGTGAATGAGACACGGGCTGGCAGCTGCAGGGTTCCTGAGAGGACTGCCTAGAAAAGCAAGAGAAGAGTCAGAGATGGGTGTGATCTTTCCTTTCATCAGTTGTATGGTTGTCTGGGCAAAATCCATCTCTGAGCTTCTGCTTCATTTTTCAAGTAGCAATTGTAATAGCCAGGATTATCATTGTAAAAATATTTGAGGGGGTGTGCAGAGCAATAGCACAGCAGGTAGGGTGTTTGCCTTGCATGCGGCCGACCTGGATTCGATCCCTGGCATCCCATATGGTCCCCTGAATACCGCCAGGAATAACACCTGAGTGCTGGGCCAGGAGTAACCCCTTAGCATCACCAAGTGTGACCCATAAAATATTAAAATAAAAAGATTTGGGGGATAGGATTTGGGCCATACCCAGCAATGCTCAGGGACTACTTCTGGCTCTGCATTCAGGAATCACTTCTTTTTTTTCAGTTCATTCTTTATTTTACTATAATTATCTTTTGTAATTTGAATCACAACATCAGGAATCACTCCTGATGGTGTTTGGGGGACTATATGGATGCTGGGGATTGAACCCTGGTCAGCTGTATGCAAGGCACGCAGCTTACCTGATTTTCTATCTCTCCAGCCCCTCTTATAAAAATACTCAATCATGCTTTCCAGTTGACAGTTTTGGGGGGCTGAGCTGGTGGGAAGCCATGTGGTGCCAGGGAAAGATTCGGAGCCTTGCAAGGGCATGGTATCATCCTATCATGAGTCACAACCCCAGCCCCGAAATCATGCACTTTCAATGCCTAAAACAGTCTCTGATAAGTTATTAGTGCTCCAGAGTTAGCTGTCATGACCATGTCACTTTACATTGTAGCTCAGTTTTACTAGCAAAAACATACTCATACTGGAACCAGTGTATAGGAGTTGTATGAGGCCTTGCAGTCGGCCCACCAGACTCTATTCCTAGCACCACAAATGGTCCCGATGTCGGGAAAGCCGCGGGGTCCCCAACAGTGCCGGGAAGCGAGTTCCCTTCTACCTCCGAGCCGGCGAGGAACGGATGAAAACTCAGGTATCCGATGCAGTTTTAAAAGGGCTTTACTATTACAGGTTCCAATATACAATCCAAGAGCAGGGAAAACCTCCGGACTCTGGGTTCCCAGCTAGGCCCCAGCCAGGTGCAGGCCAAGATGGCTGCCACCACGTGTTGAGGCCCAACAGAGAATGGAGAGGATGGAGAAGCAAAACGCCAAGGGAAGCCGAAATGGCAAAAGGGGGAAGCTTCTTTCTTCTTGCATCTCATCTTATAGCCAAAAATCCGCCCAAACTCCACAGACCAGCCCATTCTGGGCTGGGCTATCTAAAGATGAAAACAGGAAAATAGCTCTATAGAAATGTACAAGGACCCAGAGCTAATTCAAAGTCTCCCAGCAGAGCTGGGAGGAGCTGCAAGCCAAATGTAAACTTCTCCTGGCAGGGTCAAATGCCCTCAGGTAATTTCTCCCAGCACCTCACCCAATGTCTTTTTATGTGCTAATGTCTTGAGCCAAGATCCGCCTGGAAAAACCTCCATAGGATAGAGAAGGGGGGCTCTTAGAGGAGTCCTGCAACACCCATGAGCATCACTAGGAGTAAACTCTGAGCACAGAGCCAAGAGTAAGCTCTGAGCATTGCTGGTTGTGGCCCAATCCCACCTCCCCAAAACATATTCTTACTAACAATGTGTTAAGAGAGATCAGACGAGAACCACAAAAATAATGGAGGCAAATTGATAAAAGCTTTGGCCCTCAAGAAAATAGAAGCAGAAAAGAGTGACTAAATGTTTTCATCCTTTCCCACTCAAGTTCTTCAATTGACAGAATTGTCAGCGTCTGCCTGTGGGAGCCCTGTGAATTGGGATCTCAGGTGGTTTTGGTTTAAAGCCCCTCTGGTTCTGTGGGCTTATCAGTGCTAGGACTTGAGCATAGAGCACCCCGTTCCCCAGGAAGCAGGTAATAGAGTGGGACTACCATAGAGGGGTAGAGAAATGACAAGGTGTAGCTGAGGGGCAAAGAGTATGATCTCTGGACTAGAAGAAGAGGGGGCTGGGGGCTGGAGGTGAGAGGAGCTGGCTACCTTGGCTTCAGCAGGAGGTAGTGAGGGACCGGCCCGCAACCACCTCTGCCATGCCTGTCTCCTTACAAGCCTTTGTGTTCACACCCAAGTCCTGTCAGTCTCACAGTTTGGTCATCTGTGGCCACATCTGAAACCTCCAAGTAGACATGAATGGAAACTGTTGGGTCTTCCACACAGCCTTTGGGGAGGGAGAAGTTCCCCCAAAGTTGGTTCAACAAGGTCAGATTCAGGTTCTTAGGCTTAGATGATGTGGCATAACAGGCAAAAGTTGTTCTTTTTATGGGAATGTAAGATGCCTCTCTGGTTCCCTGGGCTTATCAGTGCTAGGACTTGAGCATAGACCGCCCGTTCCCCAGGAAGCAGGTAATAGAGTGGGACTACCATAGAGGGGTAGAGAAATGACAAGGTGTAGCTGAGGGGCAAAGAGTATGATTTCGGACTAGAAGAAGAGGGGCCAGATCATCGACAGCCACCCTGCAGCAGTTTTTTTTTTTCAATCCGGCCTAGGTATGCTGAACCAGAGACTCTCAGACATGGGGCAGAGCTGCTACTTGCTCTCCCTATGCCCAGCTGCTCGTGAGGCGCCTGGGAGGCATGGCGGGTTCTAGCCCTGGCCTGCCACCCCAGCTGAACCTCCACAACAAGCCAGACCACCCTCCTCTACTCCATGGGGCCCGCCATTTTCCACATCCGGACTTCCCTCTCGTCACAACTCCACCCAGCAGACCAGACTATCACAGCTCGGCTCGCGCCGCCGCTAGCTGCCACGCGGTTTATCAATAAATGCTTTATTTAGAGGTGACTACAACAGTATGCCACCCGCACGGCAAGTCTGGCAAGCTGCTCGTGTAGTATTTGATATGCCAAATACCAGTAACATTTATATTAGGTCATTCCCATGACCTAATATAATTGTTTGAGGCTCTTTATGTTCCTGGAGTGGGAAGATGCCTTTGAGTTCTACTAGCATGAGACTGGACATATGGAGATATTACTGGTGCCCGCTCTAGCAAATCGATGATTAACAGGAAGATAGTGATAGATAGATAGTGAAGATGCCTCTCACCATTGACTCCTGTTTTGAGGCTGATTGGGCAAGTTTGTAAGCTCTTAGGACTTGCTACTAGAAGGCCAAGTCAAGTTGTCATTCTGAAACTTAGAACAACTGAAGGGGAAAACGGACTTTAAAAATAGAAAGATTAGTCCTTGCTCATGCCAAATAGACCCAAGGGAGATTATTCTGGCTCCCTCCTGTGGTCTCTTGCAATGTTGAACTTTATGAAGCTGGCAGGGGATAATAAGATACAGTAAAGAAAATGCTAAAATCCTTATATCCCCACAGGAAACCACAAAGATTTCTTAGTTGCCGCAACAATCAACACTTTCAGTGACATAGCCCTGAGAACCTTTCCTTTCACCAAGGCAACCAATGGGACAGATCCTTGAATTCAGCAGAACTAACCAAAAGTGCTCCGCCAAAGGTCTTCTTAAATGACCTAAAAACAGCAATTCTGTAACTCAGAAGGTGATGGTCAGAGTTCAAGCAAATCAATCCTGTGTGTGTAATAAAAAAAGCAACAGCAGTGTAGGTAAGGTGCTTGCCTTGCACACAGCCAGCCCTGGGGTCGGTCTCGGTAACACATTTTTTCAGGCTGGAGAGAGAGCTCATGGGCTGAGTGTATCCTTTGCCGGCTAATGATCCCCGGCTCTGCATACAGCTCCCCCAACCCCCAGCACAGAGCCGAGCAGCCCCTGAGCTCCAAAATCAAAACAAAGTCAGTAACAAGCCCTTATTTTCTAAGGAAGAAATTTATTTGATCAAATGACAATATATGAGAATATTTTAAGTATAAATAATTTTTCAGATAAAGTGTAAATACAGTTAATGTTACCAATGTAATGTACCTAAAAACAAAAGAATGAATTTCCTCTGTGTCGGTATAAAGCATTCAAAAAAGATTGTGTGCTTTTAAGCTAGATTTGCAAGTGTAACAGAAAAGCTGGAAAACACTTAAAAGTAGGGTGTTTTTCAATGACACCCACAATAAGTTCTTATACACGGGGTGTTGGGGACTCTGTGGAAGTCACAGCCCAGCGACCAAGAGAGAAAAGTGTGTCCACAAAGAGCCAAACCAAGACTGTGATTACACTCTGGCTGCAAGGACCAGCACAGCATCGGATGTCGCATGCTCTCCCAGTCTTAGGAATCTGAACGGAACATGTCCCATCCCTCTAGTTGCAGATAATTAAAAGAGGTTGGAAAAGTCGACAGGAAGGAGGAGGCATCGGGACACGGCAGCACCCGAGGCTGCTGCGAGCTGCTGTAGACATGCCCACAGTCACTCATTGGGGCAAACCAACATCCGAGAGCCCAGGGGCTGCACCCAGGGCTGTGGGGGCGAGGGGTGCAGAGCAGGGAGCGAGCAACGCTGGCCACCAGCCCACACACGCAGGCTCTGCCATGGCGAGCCAGTCACTCCTAGGCAGAGTGTGGCAGCTTACACACTCGAACTTTCCTTAGAGACTTTATCCAGTGTGCAAGTGACTGTGACTTGGAGTTACACTAGGACCCGGGAGGTGGCAGTTGGCACCACCCAGTCCTGAAATCAGTAAACTCTTTGGGTGTGTGACAACAGAAACAGAAGGCAGAGTCTCTGAGTGTGCAGTCTGTTGGCAGCAAAGCACAAAGGTGTCTGGGCATGACAAGGGCAGTGCTTTGAGGGCAATGGAGGAAGCAGTTTAGGAAGGTAAGGACGGAAACCAAAGAGTAATGACAGAGCACCATTACTACTCATTTAAGACCTATAGACATTATGGAGAATCCAAATAGTATTTCGGTTACTATTCCGTAAATATTAATATGGAGGCGGGCTTTTGGAACATTAAAAATGACACGCACATTCTGGAGGGCTACTCTCCAGACCCCTTCAAAAAGCCTAGATACATCACTGCACCTAGTAGATGATAAGGATTGTCTATGGAATACTTCACGGACTGGTCTGTGAACATTAGGCATGAGTGAAACCAAAGGCAAAAACACAGGAAGCAGCTCACTAGGGGCTTGGCAGTGGATGTATTTTCAACCTATGCATGGTCACCTTACACCAAGATGGATGTGTGCATTTGTACAGATGAGACTTTAATCCACAGGAGGTCTTACACTTAATACTCTTCTCTGCCTTCTTATCTGCTGCTTCCCTTTCGTGGCTTCGTGGGAGGGCTGCTCCTTGTCTCTGAGCCTCATTGTCCTCCTTAGAAGTGGGCATTTAAAAATAGTTTCGTATTTCCCTTTCAGGATAAGTGACTCTTTAAGTGCCTAATCTTGAGATTACAATTTTGTTATCAATGATACTGATGCATGTAGCGCGTGATTTATTAAATGGACACACATTTAATAAAGACAGTACGTGCCTTTGTGTCACCTGATTTTAGGGTATATTTATAAAAGGGGTTATTTCCAGTCTACGTCAGCAGGACACACCTTCTGAACCATCCATGCTAATCATTAGGAATGACCCTCTTCATTGTCTGAGGCTGACACAGTGAGAAGAGTCTAAAAATGGGGTCAGGAAATCCTAATGTTTTGGGGACCCCATAGAACAGCCAGCACATAGCTTAAGAAGGACCAAAAGATCTTGGTCTTAAATTCAAATCCCAGTCACTCACTCACTTTTTTTTCATTTCTACCAAAAAAAAAACTAAGTTAGCAAACTGCAGAGAACACACATGCAGTAATGTGAGACAGCCTTTCCACTGTGATGTGAAGGAGCAGATGTTTGGTGAAAAGGTGAGGAACGGGGTTCTCAGTTTGTAGAAATTCTTTAAGCAATGTATTGAGTTCAATTTCACTCAAGTGAAATTATTTAAATGACTGGATTCAAAAATAGAAATGGGGGGCAGAGCGATAATACAGTGGGTAAGGTGCTTGCCTCATGGCTGACCCAGGTTCAGTTCCCAGAACCCCATATGGTCCCCTGAGCCCGGCCAGGAGTGATTCCTGAGTGCAGAGCCAGGAGTCAGCACAGAGCACTGCTGATCTGACCCAAAACAAACAATCAAAAAGAAGATTTAGGAAAATGAGGTGAGTCTAGAATATAGACAGCAATCACTTAAATGGCAACTAAGATCTTAGAAACGTAAGCTTTACTTTTAATTAAAAAATATCTTGAGTCATATCCAGTGGTGTTCAGTGCTCACTCCTGGCTCTGTGGTCAGGGATTATTCCTGGTGAAGCTTGGACAGAACCCCTGACTGGATGAACACAAGGCAAATACCTTGCCTGCTGGACTCTCTCCAGCACTAAATTCAACTTTGAGTGCAACAACAGGTCATCAAAAACATCCTTTTACTCAAAAACCATCGTGTTTTGCTCACCTTTGTGATAAGAAATGACATTGAATGGAACTGTCTAAGGACCTGCTTTAGCTTATTCCTCTCCTTTCTCTAACAGAAAACACTTGTGAGCAGCAGCTGCTTTCAGGCTCAGCTCACCTGAGAATGTCTTCAGCTGGAACGCAGCTATTTAATCTAACAGAGGCAGTCAACGTCGGTTACAGTGGAGGAAACAAAAGACACATTGACGCGGTATGTTGGGACATAGCGTAGCCCAGTTTCACGCACCAGATGGATTAACAATGAAACGAACTTTTTTCTAGTTTCCATCATTCAAGCAGCACCATTTCCTACAACACAATTCTAGAGATCTGAACCAAAAGTCCTCTCCAAGTTGGGTGCCCAGGCCTGACCTGTGCTCTGAGCCTTGTGGCACATCGTAAGGAGGCATCAATGTCTTAGGGGGAAACCTAAAACTTCAGAATGCCAACCAAGAATGAAGCTTCTTTTTTTTTTTTTTGGGGGGCTGCGTTCTGTGACTTCCATGTGGTCCCTGGAGTCTCCTGTCCTCCTGACCCCAAGTGTTTCTCACTTCGACTAAACTCCCCCAAGGCTTGGAATCAAAGGTGATCCGAGTTTACATGAAGATTGACATCAGCCTCTGAATTGCTTCCATCTGTCTTTCCAGCCCTAGGTTTCACACCAATTTATAAAGAGCATCACAAAGGGCTATATCAGCGAGGCTTGATTGGTTGTTTGTTTATTATCAAACTTTCTATACAAAGACCAAATAAAGTTAGTGGATATGTGTGTGGCTAAGAGTAATAAACATCAGTCAGATTCCATCAGACTTTAAAAAATTTCCATCCTCAAAAATCAGTTGAAAAAAAAGCCCAAGACTGTGTTTTTTTTTTTTTTTTGTCACTCCCGGAGATGCTCAGGGGTTACTCCTGGTTCGCCACTCAGGAATTACTCCTGGCAGAGCTCGGGGTACCATATGAGATGCCGGGGATCAAACCTGGGTCGGCCGCATGCAAGGCAAATGCCCTCCCCGCTGTGCTATCACTCTGGCCCTCCAAGACTGTGCTTTATTTTTTTTTCTTGCTTTTTGGGTCACACCCGCGACGCTCAGGGGTTACTCCTGGCTCTTTGCTCAGGAATTACTCCTGGCAGTCCTCGGGGGACCATATGGGATGCTGGGATTGAACCTGGGTCAGGTGCGTGCAAGGCAAACGCCTTACCCGCTGTGCTATCGCTCTGGGCCCCCCAAGACTGTGCTTTAATGGGACCTACACATTCATGAATTCGAATGTGCACTGTATGTGAAAACACTGTCTGATGACTCCATTGTCGTGATGGAGAAATTGTGAAGAAAATGAACAACTTTCAAAAACAGGTGCAAGCATTTTCAGCGAGAGAGAACTAAATTTGGAGATGGGGTTATTTGGGGCCATACTTGTTGGTGTGTAAGGTTTGCTCCTAGCTCTGTGCTCAGGAATCTTTGCTGGTGGTGCTCAGGGGACTGTGTGTGGTGCTGGGGATCGAGCCAGGTCAGCTGCATGCAAAGCAAGAGCCTTACCGGTACTATTTCTCTGGCTCCAGAACTAAGATTTTATTTTATTTACTTTAAAATGGTTATATAGCTAGAAAATACTGTGACCCCATAGATACCAAAATAGAAGTAGGTTTAGTCAGAAGGCTCAGTAAAACAATCACTAAAAATGCTGGCCAATTCCAAGAAGAGCTAAAGTAAAGTTCCTATTTTTACAGCTTCCTCACTTTTCTGCCCTCAAATGTGGCCAGATTGAGCAAACTAAAAAATAACCGAACAGTCCAGGAACAGGTAGAGGTCTGGTTCAAGATTTCTTCAACTCAGCGTCCATCTCGATAACTTGACTCCTCACTCTGATCAAGGCAACTGATGAATTTTAAATGTGTTTGGAGTCACAGGTTCAAAGACCTCATCATCATCTTCCACCCCTTCTTCTATTGGCTTCATCTTGGCAGAGACAGGCTGGTGTGGGGAGGACACATCTGTTAGAAGACACAGGAAAACTGTTGACTGGTGCCCATGGTGGCCCCAAGCATGACATTTTCTTTTTTTTTAAAAAATATTTTATTATACCACCATGAGATATACAGCTACAAAGATGTTCATAAGATGTTCATATTTGGGTTTTGGTCATACATTGTTCCAGCACCCATCCCCTCCACCAGTGCCCGTTTCCCATCACCAATGTCCCCGATTCCCTTCTTCCCTAGCCTGCCTCTGTGGCAGGTTTCTTAATTTCTTTCTCTCTCTCTCTCTCTCTCTCTCTCTCTTTTCTCTTTCTCTTTTTCTTCCCTTCCACATTGTGGATTACAATACATATATTAAGAGGTTGTAATGTGTATCTTTTTGCCTGTATTTAATGCTCAGTTCTAGGTTGGCATTAGTACCCTCGACAATTGTTAGCACACTGTTCTATTCTCTGTCTTACCTAGCCTGTGACTCCCACACGTTTGTGATAATTTCCACCTTTGACAAGACCTCCTGTTCCATGTTTCACCTGACCTTGGATATTGGTATCATAATATGTACATATATATATTTAAAGCATGACATTTTCAACCCCAAATTATATAATACAGGGAAATTAGAAAGTACAGGGAAAAGGGATTTTCATCGTGAGATATGGGACAGGTTCTTCTTACATGGCTTTGGATGATACAAACACCTGAAGATTCAGGTGTGTTGCCGTAATGTTTGTGTGATATCAGAATGCATGTTCAGACATTACTATCATTCTTGGTGACACAAGGTCTCAAAAGCGAAATGTGCCTGATGGCTTAGGAGCCATCTAAGCCATCAGGCATTCATTTCTGAGTTGAATGAATAGAGAATGAAGTTGAATGAATAGTTGAATGAAGAGAGATAGGTCCTGCAACTCCAGGACCCATCTATATCAGTGGCATCACTTAAAAGAACAATTCTTGCTACTACTTCTGAAATCCCTTCCTCGGTAGACATGGAAGAGAAGGGGTGGGGAGGGGAGGAGTAAGGGAGTCTAGGCATAAAGAGAACAGAGCCCAGTGAAGGAAATTAATCCCTGCAGCAGGGGCAAATGCAACCCCACCTTGCGCCCCATGTTCTTGGGTGCTATTTAACCCAAGGAACCAAGCAATTTCTGGCTCATCCATTCAGTCCCTCATTCATGCATTTGACAAAGGCTTCCTGAGTATCTGTCATTTAAGGAACACCATGCTTGAGGAAGGAGAAATTATTCCCTTCATGGTGCCCGATAAGGGGATTATATGATGGCATCAGCTAAGCTCCTTTCCCAAGGCTCTTCCATTGCAGGTGGAGTTCACATCACTTCCACCCACCCCTGCCCTATGCTGCCTGTTCTCTACCAGGGCTCAGCTGCACTCAGAAAATGCTAAAATTGCCTGAGGACAGAAAATGCTGACCTCAGGTGAGGAGAACGCCTGAAGCAGAAGGGCGGTGAGTGAGATCTGGCTCCATGTTGACTCTAGCAGTATGTATCACCAGTGTCTTAATTGACGCAAGTGGCTGATGCGTTAAGTACAGTTGACCCTTGAGTAGACAAGATTTTGAATTGCAAGGCCCCACATAGACAGAGATCTTCTTGGAATTGCATCAGATGCAATTTTCAACAGCAATTTACAACATGAATGATGTAAGCTGATGGGACCTATACATACTGCAGTGAGTATTCTTTCCCTTCCTGATGCTTTTCCTCATAACATTTTATTTTCTATTTATTGCAAGAATATAGTGTATAACACAGAGCAAAGTACATGTAGATTGACTGCTTATATCATTGGTAAGACTCCCAGTCAACAGCAGGCTATATGTAGTCGAAGTTGTTAAAGAGTAAAAATTTTCCAGAAGTTGGGTGGGGAGAGGTCAGTGCCCCTAATCTGCAACTAGTTCAAGGGTCACCTTACTGGCCAATCAGCATAAGGGGAGGGATCCCATTAAGAACAAAGGAAATCAACTACAAGATGGTCACTTAACTGAGTCAAAACTAGAGGCAGTCAGCAGCCAATACCTGCATAGGTGATCTGGGGTCACGGTCCCCAGGCCCAAGGCAGGGAGGCCTCAGGTTACCTGTAGAAAGGAGTTGCTCATAGAACAGCTTCAGGGAGGATGAATGTGCTTAGCTTAGGTCACTGGGCACAAACCCAAGCCTGCAGTGTCCTCCATTATCAAGTTTCCTATTTATTAAGGGATACCCCTAGCCAAGGCCATCACTGTGCAGGACTGGATCTTGGTGTAGCTAATGTGTCTGGCATATATCAACATTCATATTCACACACTAACAGTTCACCAAAATACTCAGTTTCTTGAAAGATAAACACTGATATACGCTGTTGAAAATTGCATCTGATGCAATTCAGTTTGATCCCTGCCACGGCATGGCACCCCAAGCACTGTTAGGAGCAGCCTCTGGCACCTCTGGGTGTGACCCGCCTCCTTCCACCTGCAACTAAAACAAAAATAAAGAAGCTTTTGTTAAAAAAAAATAGGAAGACAGCTCACGTGGTATGGCACACTCCTGACACGTGCAAGGCCCTGGGTTTGATCCCCAGCACTGCTTGGCTCCCCATGCACCACCAGGTGTAGCCCTGGTGGCCCCCGAGCGCACTGCGCCATTGGGTCCGAGCACCAAAACATCATGCTTGTGTCACCAGGCTGAGCACTGCTGGAGGTGGCCCCTATTAAAAAAGAAGAGAAAGAAAGAAAGAAAGAAAGAAAGCAAAGGTCCGAGTACACATTTATGTCCCAGAGAACAGCCTGGTAGAATCTTGCAGGCAAGGAGGTGTCTTAGTTTATTTAAATCCCTTTACCTACAGGAGACAGCAAACACAGCATATACAACTTGAACTCCTGTTCGAATGTGTCTGTTCAAATGGCAATAATAATCCCGTGTGATATGGGCAAACAACTCCACTCACCTCCTGCTGCAACTCTCCTCTCTGCCACACAGAAGTAAGAATAATTCAATCTGCTTCAGGAGTTTGTTAAATAGAATAAGTGACAATATCTGTAAAATATTTAAATGAGAGGCCAGAGAGATAGCTCGGGGTCGAGGCACCTGCCTTACATGTGGCAGACCCGGTTTGTTGGTTCCTGGCACCAATATGGTTCCCTGAGAACTGTTGCGTGCAGGCCTGTTGAGGGGGAGGGCAGGTGGGCAGGTCATCTCTGCAGCATGGGGCTGAAACATCACTGCATCCTCGGACGCTCACACTGAGCCAAGGGAGGCTTGGGTTTCTTCATTCTCTAAAACCAGCTTTGGTTTCTTTATAGTCTTTGCTTCCACCATATGTCTTCCCTCAAGTTATGATTGAGTGTCATAAGATATTAACCCTACGCAGAGTATCTGCAAGCAGATAAACCTTTAGCAAACACGAGGCCTGTCTGAGAGCATTAAACCGAATCAATACTGTGGAGCATCCAGATGTAACTACATCGTGCGAAACAGAAACATCATGCTGTTTGTTTTGACCGGGAAGTGGGACCAACTGATCTCAAGAGTTTAAGCTCATCTATCCACACGGGGCAACAATCCACATTTGGCAGCTCCACGGTGGCTAATTCAACCCTCTCAACCATCAGCACTTCCCTAATCATGTAGGTTTCCACTGAGAAGTGAGGACAGTACCAACATGGTCAGAAATTAGCTCGTACCAGCTGTCAAACAACCTCCAGTTTCTCTGTAAAAGAACTTCTCTGTTCTCGTTCTACTTCCCAGGACTCAAGGAGAACTAGGTGCTTAGTACACAACAGTAAGAGAATGAGGCCTGAGCATGGGGGGCAAGGCACCTGTTTTGCACATGGCCAACCCAGGTTCACGCCCCAGCACCAGATGTGGTCTCCTGAATCTTGCCAGGAATGGCTCCTGAGCACAGAGTCACGAGTAATCCCTGACCACCACCGGGTGAGAACCCAAAAACAGACAAACCAACACCCCCAGCGGGAATGGCTAGAGCCACCCACAGTTTGCTCCATCCTTGCTTCTTCCGCCTTCTGGTCTCCTCAAGCCAACACATCTGTTCCCTCCTCTCCTGCTCTCTCCAGCTGGAAAGACCTCTATGCTCCCATCCTAACCACCAAATTCCTTCCCATCCCTCAGGGTGGAGTGCAGAGCCCTCCTTCTGGGTCCTCTTCCCCTTCTCCCTGCTAGGGACGCTGGTGTCTGTTAAACAACCACAGCTCTCAGGCCTTCTACCTTGCCTTGTGCTCTCCAGGACCTGTTGGTAAACAAGACCCCAGTAGTATTGCCGTTGCATTTCTTTTTTTTTTCGATTTAATTTTATTTTATTATTCCCCCCCAAATATTATTACACCATTTTAGACATATAATTGAAAGATGCTCATGTAGAGTTTTGGTTCTACAGTGTTCCAACACCCATCCCTCCACCCAAACCCCATCTCCCATCACAAATGTCCCACCCCCTCCCCCTCCCATACCTCAACTACTTGGCAGGTTCTGTATGTCATTTCTCTCCTCTTTATCTCTCCCTCCCGCCAAACTTTCCTGCTCTTCGTGGAATGCAGTGCATTAAAAGATATTACTGTTTCCACTATTTTTTTTTTTTTTTTTTTTGGGTCACACCCGGCGATGCTCAGGGGTTACTCCTGGCTCTGCACCAGGAATGACTCCTGGCGGTGCTCGGGGACCATATGGGATGCCGGGGATCGAACCCGAGCCGGCACAGCCGGCCGTGTGCAAAGCAAACGCCCTACCCGCTGGGCTATCGCTCCGGCCCCATGTTTCCACTATTTTAATGGACCGCGCGGCGCGCTTGACGCTCGAACTGGTTTTGCTCTGTTGATCCGGTCGTGAGGCAGTTTCCCAGCGTCCGGACAGCGAAAATGGTGGCTAGTGTGATGGGCGAGTCTCATCCGGCTGCTTCTGGGACCCCCAGGGGTGAGCGGGACCACTCCCAAAACCCGTCTGCCCTCCCTGTGGGTCCCATATTCAGCTGGGCCCCGGAGCGAGCTGAGTTCGAGCCGCCCCAGCCACTTGTGAGCCTCTTCATGTTATGGCTGATGGCCGCAGGGCAGCTCCTGGGCGGGGCCACCAGGCTCGACAAAATGGAGAGGGAATGGCCGTTGCATTTCCTTCGCCCCCTCAGAAAGGCCCCATGAAGGAACCACTGCTCTGAACTCTGAGCTGATCCTCAAGATGTGGGAGAAACATGAGCATGGCCTTTCATTTCTGAGGGCTCAGGCCCTCCCCTACCACCCCCCCCCGCTTCCCTCAGAAGCTGGCTGGTCATCTGACGGGAGCAGGCTCTCTCCTCTCTCTCTCCCATCTCATGTTCTCTGAAGGCCGTTGCTGGCAGGTAGTGCTCGGTTTGAGGTAACTACCAATGAACTCTACCTCTCAACAAACTCCAGCAAGGCCTGACAGCACCCTTAGGAAGCCTTCATCCCTCTGCTAAATGACTCCTCAAGTGACGACGAGCTGCTAGATGTTGGGAATATGAAAATGAATTGAATGTCACCTCTGGCATCTTATTCCTGGGGAACTCAACACGCTCTTTAGAGCAGCGCATCTGCCGCATGCCCACCCTGTAACTTTTCCTTCTCCTCAGAAGCTGAGGCAGGGGCAGTGTGGGCAAGCAGAGGGCGGTGGCTTTGTGCTTGAGAAACTTTCCCATGGCCTAGAATCCTTGGCCAGGAAATAAATCACTTATGGGGGGATGGAGGGGTGGGGGGTGGGGAGCGGGGGGAACCAGGTGGCCCTAACGGCCTGGACAGAATGAATTTTTTCTGCTCAAAGTTCTTTTCGATGAAAAGAACTTGACTTTCTTTAGGTTTTGTGGCTGAGTGAGAGCCCACAGATCTCCCCCAACCCCGCGGTTCAGTGCCTATAACAGGGCGCCTGTTGCTGTCTGTTCCCTGCAGGTGTGCCGCTAGGCTTGGGAACTTGTTCTACATGTAACTGCCAAAAGACACTGAGGCCCAGTGGAATGTTCAGCCCTAGAACAGAAACCAGAGTCACAGTGTCTTTTTGTACAGTTAGCTGGCGCCTGCTGAACCCTGAACACTGCTGGGCACTGCTCCCGCATTGGGGAGACTCAGGCTGACAGACACACGTGATGCTCAATGAGACCTGGAGCTAATGTGGTCCAGCTTCCCGACTGGCGACCATCCCAGCGCACCTCGCTATACTGCTAGAAATGATTTGCTTATTAACAAATAGATCCGAACCCAAATTTGGGCTTAGGGTATAAAAAGGAATGGGGAGTGCTAGGTTTGTATGCTGGGACCCTGGGTTCCAATCCCAGCACCACACAGTTCTCTAAAGACCACCAGGAATAACCCTGAGCAATGGACTGGGAATAGTCCTCAAGAACCCTCAGTGTGGGCCAAAAACAAAACTTTTTACAAGACGTGGGCGTTGGGTGGGAGAGGGATACAGAGACAGAATATTCTGCTTCAAGGGAACTATCTTGCATTTCATAAGTTAATAAATGTTTTCTTTACGTTTTCCTGGTTTTTGATTAATTTTTTATTCTGATGCATCGGTGAAATGTGCCTAGAAGGTCCAATACCTTTTCTAGATGTGGAAACCCGAGGAGAGGGAGACATTGAGTTAATCCCTGGGTAAGTGCTTTTCCAAATTACTTCTCCCCCTCCAGGATATTACTCTGAGGTTCATGCGTGGCCACAGTATATGCCTGACTTCGGTTTCCAGACTCCAGAAAAGCAAATCATTCCTCAGCTCTAACTTTCCCAGAAAACTGATTCCTTCTTTTCATCCTTGATTTCAGGCCTTACCGGTGGTGCTCAAGGCTGACTCCTGGCTCTGCACCCAGGGATCACTTCGGTCAGGGCTCGGGACCATCTATGGTGCTGGTATTAAACCTGGGCCAGCTGTGTGCAAGAAAAGGGCTTTACCTTTGGCCTCTACTACTTCTCTGACCCTTAAAAAGGGATTCTTGTCCTTGATTAACTGCTTCTATTGCTGGCAGACCAAAGTGTTTAACTATGTCCTTTCATGTGTATTGTACTCAAGAAGAGATCATTACTCACATATTTATTAGCTATAACCACCTTCCTATTTGCTGAGGCTTGGCTGCCAATGAACAGAGATGATTGTAAAAGCACATAGAACAAATGCAAAGTTCTCAGACCGAAAAGTAACCCAGACTGACTGTGAAAGGTTCAGCAGTAATACATGGAGTTAGTGGTGTGTGTGTGTGCGCGCATGTGTATTCGTGTGTGTATGTGTGTGTGTACTCAGCCTGCAAGGCTGAGGAGTCTTGTAAATGTAATGGCTGGAAAAACCCCCAACTCTTCTCCCACTCCCCCAGAGCCAACCTCCAGCAGATCATCGTCAGTCTGACAGAATCCTGCCAGAGTTGTAGCCATGCCCTAGAGACTCACATGGGGCAGAGCTGCTACTGGCTCTCCTGTGCCCAGCCACTCACGAGGTGCCTGGGAGGGATGGCGTGTTCTAGCCCTGGCCCGCTACCCCATCAGAGCCTCACAACAAGCCAGATGACCCCCCACT